>VCHN02002136.1:0-18407 GCA_007115665.2 Sequoiadendron giganteum
ATGAGATGGTGCATGCTACAATCCAATTGGAATCTGATGAGAATGAAGATCCAATAATTGAACCTCTTATATCCAGCGACCAATTAATTGATCCTGTTGGCGTTTCAATTAGCACCTCTGGAGTGCTTATTGGAAACGGACAGCTATTGCAAGTGTGTTAGTACATGCTCTTCGGATTATAGAGAGGAAGATCTCTCTTTGCTGATTTTATACTGTAAAAAGGGGTGTACTAAGATTTCCTATCTTTTTTACTCAGCGGCAGGACACAAGGGTGCATAAACCAATGCGCCGTAGCTAAGCTTTTTCTCTGGTTTCCGCAGATCTTAACTACGACTAACTAAGCTTCTAAACTATCCTACCTCCTCAAGAAAAACAGAGCATGAGGGCATAGGAGCAAAATGGTATGGTTGGATCACTTGAATCCTCCGTCTCAATGGAATATGGCCGAGGCTCTGAACCTTCGGATATATACCAAGATAGGGCTCGATACAAGCAAACACTCGTTACGGTAAACTGGATCTGAGACTTGCCAAGGAGGAGGAACCCCTATCCGAGGTATAGGCTTGGAAGCAGCTCACTGGAAACAACAAGGAACGATGGCCTTTCTAACAGGATTCCCGAGGAGGTGACGACACCTGTCCAAAGTCTAGGCTGCAAGAAAGATCATTAAACAACATCAAACGATAATGATTGATGACAAAATATCCAAGGAGGCGACGACACCTGTCCAAGGAGGAGATTGAAACAATGCACTATTTAAAAACAAGACTTTGAATAACTCAAATAATTAGATCAATCAAGCTTGCACCATCTGATTTATTTCTTTAAGATTCTTCAAAGAATTACAAAGGTCGGGACAGCAAAGGCACGAAATCATGCACAATTGCGATCAACCAACGAACTCTCATCCAAGAGTGAACAGATATAAACAAGCGAACTCTGGCAACAGTGGCGCAGCAATTTTGCTAGCAAATAAAGGTTAAACAAATAAAGAACCTAAGGCTCTTATTTATAGGAACTCAAAGGAGTAGGCAACCCTAAAATCTCCTTGAGTTAACAAACAGTTCTTGCCAATCAGCAAGATATTATTCTATGTCTAAATGTAGGTGAGCAAACAGTTAACTGGAAATCTACTTCAGTTAACTGAAACTAAACAAAAGTCAAACTGGAAGTCTACCTCAGTTGACTGACACCTAACTAAAAGTGAACTTATGTTACAAATGTGTCTCCAAATAGACATCCACCCTTTGAGGAAATCTGAGATCCACAAATCGTGGGAGTCAAATAGACATCCTAGATTAGTGGGATCTGACATGCATGATCTGTGGAGATCTGGAGTCAACTTGGAAAGGGGCATCAAGTTGACTTCAGTCATCATTAATGCTATTTGGAGGGTAGGACGTCCTCCCTTGGTGCTTTACACCTCTTCACCACTGGTCAACAAAGTCTCTATCCAGTCATTGACCTCTTCGGCCTCCGGGCAATTAATGCTCTTCAAGATGACCATGTGGCGTCTAAGCATTTCTTCACCCGTCGTAAGCTGCTGATGATAGGTTATGCATTGGGCAGCTGCTTCATCTAACTGGACAGACATGGCTGCAATTTTGGCTAATTTGCAGCCATTGGGATCTTCAAGGAATGAAGATCGGATGACATCCTGGAATCGTGTCTGCACGGTTTCAAGTTCCACATATTCTCCTCCTTCCCGCTGATATTCTAACTCCGGGAAGGATATTACCAACGTTCTTGCGAAGTTGATAATATTGGCGACGAAGCGTCTATAGTCAATCAGCTCCACAGAGTTGGCATCATAGGCTCTCACCTTGTATGCCACCTGTTCTTTCCACTCAAAGAGATGGTGTTTATTTTCTGTGGTCGTAACTGATTCATATGCTTGTTGCAAATCAGCAACTGTCGCCTCCTCTCTCGGCCTCTCTTGAGCTGCCTTTATATCTGACTTCTGGATTTCTGATCGAAGTCCATGTGCTCTGTCTCTCAGCTGATATGCTTCTGTCAACACACACCGCCCTTTGACAACAAACTCATCCACTTGACGTCTCAAGTGTTTACCGTATGTAATCAACTGATGATGGTTCCTTTCAGCTGGGAGATCCAACAGTCCTTGAGGCAAAGCCGAGGAGTTTGGAGTGTCATGTATCAAACTAGAAATGTACAACTTTAGCTGACGGATTTCAGCCTTCAAGGCTGCTTTGTCTTGTCCATCTTTTGTCATCCTTTCTTTGACACTCGCCGAGGCAATTCCAAGAAGGTCCGCCTCCACCTGTCGAGTGGTCTTTCCAAGGTTCACCTTTGAAAGCGTGAAATCCTCAACCCTCACATTATGTATATCTTTGTCTTCAGGTGGGGCAGCAGTCTCTATGATGACCTCGTTCTCTGCATTCTTTTCTACATGTGTCTGCTTCTTCAACTTCTTTACCGGCATGTCTTGTGGGGCATGATGGAATTCAGAGAAGTCAAGCTGATATGAAGGCCTCTCCCTCTTTCTCCCCAGCGAGCTTTCCAGCCAGATAGAATCTCGGCTAGCATCGCTGGGAGGAGGAACATAGGTCCCCTGAATGCTAGAAGAACGAGACTGTGCCGTGGCAATGTCTCGTGGTGGCGAGTCCAAATCAATAAGACTTTGTGACCTCTGTGATGGTGGTGAAGCTGGTGGCTCTGTTTCTATCACTGGCACCGCTTCTGCTACAACTTCTTCTACAATGGTTTCCGCCTCTACAGCGATTATTTCAATCACTGGTTCTTGTGTAGTTGCAGCGGTCTCAACTGTCTCAGGCAAAGTGGTGGCTGTCTCCACCTGTACCTCTTGCCGGCTTGTGCTGGCAATTCCTTTTCTCCCCCATGTGCTTCCTGACATCCGCATTCCTTCTGGAGGAAAGCTCATCTTCTTCTGTCTGGGTTTCCTCCTAGACGTGGAAGGTAGTGTAGACTGAACCGCTGGCGGCTCTGATCGGGGAAGTACTACCTTCCTTGTCCTTTTACTGTCCAGGTAGAGTTGACTGTGTCGAACTACTCTACCCGTTCTTTCCTCAATAGACGTACTCTCTTTCGCGTACCAGTCTACCTTGCCGAGTGGTTGTGAATCCACTAGACCCGTGAAGAAGGAAGAAAGAATAACTTCTCCTTCGTCTTCAGATAAGCCCTCGATGTCTTCTGACATGAATTCTGCAATCTGTGAGAGCTTGAATCTGCTATGGTTCCTTCTTCTCACTTCGAACTCATCTTCGCAGTTGACCCAAAAATCTTCCATGAAAGGTTCATGTGATGATCTTTGCTCAAGGTGAGCTGCGAAGATGCCTCTGGGGTCATAGGATGGCCTCCTGTCGATGAGGTACTTGAGATTAAATCTCACTATTTCTTGGCTTATCAACCTTGCATCAGCTGCTGTTCTGCATCTGTAGAGTCCCATCTGAAGAGGAAAGTTCACTGCAGCCTTTTTCTTTACGCGAAGGTAAGAGTGAACATCGGCCAATTGCCTCAGGAATTCCATGAACACTACCCTATCTGAGGGGTAACGTGGCATCATGGCGGGGTGGCCATTATAGCCATACACGCGTATGTAGGTGAAAGTGGGGAATTGTATGAACCAATCCGCCCAGTCCACCATTGCTGCCTTAGCTGCTGGTGAAATACGCACGTGCATCTCATGGTCTAGCTCGTGCACGGTGTGCATAGTAAAAAGGTCATTTATTCTTTTGAAATGTCTTTCCGCTAGAGTGAACTCCAAGCGAGGAAAGTATTCTTGTACCTTTTGCACACCCAGGGTTCCCACAGTGTTTAATGTTCTGAAATCGCCTTGGAAGGCTATCAGGTAGACCAGGTATGAACACATGTGGAAACGGTGCTCTTCTAGAAACCCGGTGAATTGTTGGTGGAGTGTGTCACTGATCAGGGAGGCCCAGTCGTAACGTTCTTTTCTGCTGATTATCTTGCCAATAATGTAGAACATCCACGGCTGGAAGGATTTTCCCTCCTCTTGTCCAGTGACTCTGCTGAGTAGGGTGATTAGCACTCCGTACTCGTCTTTGAATTCTCCTCTACCAACTACTCTGGGCAAACTGTTCCTCTTTGTTTTCAGCCAATGTTCAGCCATTATAAGCGAACACTTGTCTTTTGAAGCCTCGAATGCCTTTTCGCATTCTGTCACTGATATGACCTTCTTGGTAGGGCATGGTGGGATTGCAAAACAAGTCTCTATGTCTACTGGCTTCAAGCTGCAAATCACCCTCCCGTCAACTGACAGGATCTCTCTTGTAGTCGGGTTGTAATGCTTAATGCAAGCAATTACAAGCTCGATGCTTTGTAAGGTGATTGGAATAGATGCTGCTTGAAACAAACCGGATTCTTCGATGTTCTGCAATGTGATTTGATTCATGCCCTCCAAGTCTTCAGAACTGACCTCTGGATTTTTCTGCCATAAGTCTGTATCAGTCGTTTTCAGGTAATCATGGTATAAGACTGTTTTGGTCTTGTATTGTACCTGAGAGTACTGCATTCTGAAAACCTTGAATATTGACTGGGCACTTGACCCTGTTCTGACACTTTTCTGGAAATGCTAAAAATAGCCTCGCCGGGGGTAGTTTTTACGAAAAAATCTGAGACATGGGTTTTGTTAAGAATGATTTTCTAAACAGACCCAGATCGTCAGAAATTCGAAAAAACGAGTTTTTCTTTGACATGCAAGAGCCCTTCGGTGGCAGAGGCAGCAAGGGCACCAGAAAGTGATTTTTCTCGAAAAAATCTAACACATGGGTTTTGTTCGTGCTTCAGAGCCAAACAAACCCAGTTTGTCCGTTTTTCAATATTATGACTTTTTCCGGAAACCCTAAAAATAGGGGCAGCAGGGCTACTTTTTCTGAAAAAATCTACCATGTGGGTTTTGTTGAAAAAGCTGTGCTGATCATACCCAGTTGGTCAGATCTGTGAAAATCTGTCGTTTCCTGTGACATGCAAAAGAAATATAGACAGAAGTAGAGGAAATAGACAGAAGATGGATTGGAAGTTATAAACTGCCACTTGTAATAATCTGTCTCTGGAAGCAATCTTGGGAGAAGAATGCTTTTACTGCCAATTATCTTCAAAAATATTGAAGATCCGTTCAAAACCCCTGCCAGATCTTGAAAACTTGTTCTTGGGAGCTACTTGATGTTTTATCCTTCAACCTGCAAAAAAGAATAATGAGGAAAAGGGACGCCTAGCATGAATATAAAGCAATTAGGGTTAAGATCCACAAAGTATGGAAGATAACTCATCATTCAGTCCTGATTTGGAGTTCCAAAAGATGATTTCCACTGATTGTGGAGTGTTTTTCTCTTTTTTGGCTCCAAATTTGCTAACTCAAGTCAACATTTCTGTTTGACTTTCCTTTAGGCGTCCAACCTTGAATTTGATCTTTTTTTTGCCTATTTTGCAAGCTGAAGTGCTCCTGTTTGATCTTCGATTCAGGTTGCTCAGTTGATCTCGAGCAGTATCTGACAGTTCTGTTGTTGAGGCAAGATCAATGTGATTAGATATGCCTGGGAGAGGTTAGCTCAGAAAACTGAGTTTAGGCCTCCAGAAAGAAGGGCGCCTTTTCTTGAAAGGGGCGCTTTTGACAATGCCTTAGTCAATTTTCACTGACTCGTTCTTCGTTTTGACCTTTTCGGACCCTCTTTGCTTTGATCTGACGTTCCCGATGTTTGATGAATCAGATGATTCTGCTTGATGATGTGTCGGGTAGCTGGTTCAGTCTTGTTCACGATGCCTGACTTTGCAGTGGCAGCTGGCAAGTTTTGGGCCTCCAAACTAAAGGGCGCCCCTGGCCAGCAGGGGCGCTTTTAGCTTTTGCCTAGTTTTATCTTGGTTGTGGACTGCCAGCCTTTGACCTTCTTCATCAGTCGATTGATTTGTCGGAAGTTCTTGCTGATAGTCTCGCTGACGAGATAGGTCATAGCTGAGAAGGTCGTCTTGGGAGGTAGTGAAGATTCCGGCTGAATCTGGACACCTTTAGGAAAGGGCGCCTTTCCTTGAGAGGGGCGCTTTTAGCCATGCCTTAGCCATTTTCTGGCTTATCTTTCCAGTTTTTTAATTTTGGCTTTTTCTGCTTGATCTCGTCAAGTGATCGTCTGGTGTGTCTTGTGGACTTGCTGTTAGATTGATCACGTGGCCGGGAGGAAGCTGGAAAGATATCATGTATAAAGCTACAGCTCTTGGATTCATCTGATGTCTGCAACTGAGGGGCGCCCCTGGCCAGCAGGGGCGCTTTTACCTTGAAGCTTTCAGATTTGGCACTTCTGTCGTCAATGGATCCTCCATACTTTGCTGACGGTTGGTCAATGATTGTTGAATCAGATAATCTTGCTGATTGTTTCGTTGTCGAGCTAGTATGAAAGTGAAGAGGACGACTGTTTTGACACTGCCAGATGTTTTGATCTGCCCTCTAAGGTTCAAGGGCGCCTTTCTTCAAGAGGGGCGCTTTTAACCACTGTAGACTATGTTTTGCCTTGGTAGACAAAACGTGCACCTTCCAGACTTAGCCAAATTTTGGCCTTTTTCGTTTTGAGAATCTCCTTCGTTGAACGTCATCATTTTTATCTTTTTCCGCCATGGTTTCTTCGTTGAAGCTTTTGAGGTTTAGCTTTCAGCACCTGGTACTGGCCAATCTGCCATTAATGGCTGCGGAGCTCCTAACTTTGTTCCTGAAAAATAGAAATAGACCCACCGAGAGTAAAACATATTTTTTGATAATTCTGACTTGATCAGTGTGATCGTGAAGGCAATTAAGCCTATCAGAATTATTTTCAATCATTTCCGGGAAGGTCCTATTTTTTAGGGTTTCCATAAAAATAGGGGTGTAAAACCCTAATTTTTCGTTTTTTCAAAATTTTAACCATAGGTTCCTTGACAGAAACCCACAAGGATTTCATATTTGGTTTGACCTAAAACATACTTTAGATGGCATTTTTACGTTGTTTAGCTCAATTTAAGCAGAATGCCAAAAATTTCATTTTGGGTATAACATAGGCTCCGTCTGGTGACCATGTCGGATACCTACGGCATAGGAGAACCGAGAATCTGAAGTTTCGTAGACCAGTACTTTTATTAGTTGGGTAACGGGGTCAGGACTCATTTCCTATTTCACATAAGAACTTGAAGTTCACCTTCATTATTGGGGCTCACCTATTTATTCACCTAAAACAAGACTACCTAAAAGAAATCACCTAAAACACGACAATACTTTACGGAACGGGGAAAAACATAACAACATAACGATAAAGCGAAAAATTTATCTACAATATACTCACCCCATCCCCGAAGGAATGAAATGTTTCAAACTGTAGGGCAGTGGAAAGAGCCTCCCGTCTGAGTGTGAGAGAATGTAAGAATTCTCTCCTGCAACATCATGTATCAGGAACGGGCCCAACCAAAGGGAGTCAAATTTTCCGTGCATTCCTTTTGGTTCGTGTCTCTTGTCCCACAACAGGACTCTATCTCCAATCTCAAAGTCTCGTTGCCGAGCCTTCTTGTCGAAGATCTTCTTCACTCTTTGTTGGTGCTGAGTGATTTTATCAACAACTTCCACCCTCTCTTCTTGCAGTTGTGTCAGACACAAGATGCGCTTTTGGATTGGATCTTTGAACTCTTCATCTTCTATTGCAGATGCCAGCTGTAAAGCTGACAACTCCAAAGTGATGGGTAGCATCGCTTCGGTGCCGTATATGATAATAAAGGGGGAAGTGCTGATAGCTCTCTTGGGTGTGATCCTATCAGCCCAAAGAGCGTCGTATAACTTGATGTGCCAAGACCGTTGATTGGTTTCAACCATCTTGCGCACGATTGTGACTATGTTCTTATTGGATGATTCGGCTTGTCCGTTGCCTTGTGGATAGTAATCTGAAGAATGGGACAGTGTGATGCCGTAGTCAAAACAGAATTCTACTAACTCCTCTGATGAGAAGCTTGTAGCATTGTCGGTCACGATCTTTCTTGGTACTCCGAAGCGTGTGATGATGTTTTCTTTGAGGAATGTGCACACAACTTCGGAAGTAGCATTCTTCGCAGGCACAGCTTCAACCCATTTGGTAAAATAATCCGTTGCCGTAAGGACATAGACATGCCCCTTACTGGAATGTGGGTTTATCGGACCTATGAAGTCGATACCCCATTGCTGGAATGGGGCATCTATTATTACTGGCCTCAATGGAATGGCTGCTAGCTTGATTTTGCCAACAAAATGTTGGCACTGTTGACATTGTCGCACCCATTCATATGCGTCACGGAACAGAGTTGGCCAAAAGAACTGCGCTCGCAGAATTTTCAATGCTGTGACCCTTGATGAAAAGTGGCCACCGCATGCTTCGTTGTGAAATGTTTCCAACAATCGCCGTTGTTGGTCTCTACTGACGCAAAGCAGGAATGTTCCATCAAGTCCACGCTTGTATAGAACATTGCCTCGCAGCACATAGTTTTGTGCTCTTAACCTCAGGGTTCTTTTCTGCTGCTTGTCCCAGTGGTTTGGACATTCTCCATTTGGACATTCTCCATAGGTTGCGTAGTACCATAGTTCTGAGTACCACTCCTCGGCAGAATCAACCAACAAGACCATTGGAAGGTCTTCTTCGGTTTCTGTTCCTATTATGCCATCAGCCGCCTGATACTTTAGATCACCGTCTTCCGCCATGAGCTGGCATAGACCTCTCCCGCGGACGAGTTTGGTCGGCTTGATATCTAAGTCATATTCCTGGACCTTGGCGATCCAGTTGCCTCTTTTAGTCCCCATCTCCTGCTGAGTTAGGATACTTTTGACTGCAGGATCGGTGACATAGACTGTGGTACGAGCATTTAAGATGTAGAATCTAAAATTCTTTACAGCTCTCACGACAGCATAGGCATTCTTTTCAATTTGGGAGTAACGGGATTCGCTGTCTTTGAAACTACTGCTCATAAAAGCAATTGGCGATTCCGACTCCTCATTCAGCTTCTGGGTTAGTATGGCAGAAAGAGTGTACTCTGACGCGTAACAATAAAGAATGAATTCCTTACTGAAATCGGGCCGAACCAGCACTGGTGCCTTACTGATGGCTTCTTTAATCTTGACGAACGCCTTTTTTCCTTTGTCGGTCCATTTGAAGGCGGCCGTCTTCTTCATCATTGCTGATATATCCTTGGTCAGCTCTGAGAAGTCAGGTACAAATCTTCGAATGAAGTTTATCTTTCCGAAGAAAGAGTGCACCTGAGTAGTATTGGTTGGGAGAGATAGGTTCTTGATAGAATCCACCCGATCAGGATCGATTCGAGTTCCTTCTTTGGAGACGATATGGCCTAGTAACTTGCCTTCCGTCACCGCAAAGATAGACTTTTTTGGATTCAAGGATATGTGGTGATACCTACATCTCTCGAACACTTTCACTAAGTGTTGAAAATGATCTTGCCGCTTCCGTGAGAAAGCAGTAAGGTCGTCAAGGTAGACGACTATCACTTTGTTCTTTAGATCTCCAAACGCCAAGTCCATGGCTCGCTGAAAGGTGGCACCGGCGTTGATGAGGCCAAAGGGCATCCTCTCATAGGCGAACGTTCCCCACGAGGTGGTGAATGCTGTCTTGATTTGATCCTCCTTAGCCACCGCAATTTGATTGTACCCGGAAAAGCCATCAAGTAATGATAACATCTCCGATCCGGTAACCGTCTGCAAGGTATGCTCCATGATAGGTAAAGGATAATTGTCCTTTAACGACGATTGGTTCAGGTTTCTGAAGTCAACACAAATCCGAATCTCTCCGATCTTTTTGCGCACAGGAACAATATTGGACACCTAGGTAGAATGATGGATTGGAAATATGATCTTGGCGTCCACCATCTTCTGTACCTCCGCGTAGATTGTATCTTGAACACGCGGGTTGTAGTGCCTCTGCTTTTGCCTAAAAGGCTTGATATCTGACTTGAGTGGAATTGTATGAGACAATTCTTTTGGCGTGAAGACTTTTAAATCTTGATAAGTCCATGCAAAGACATCCTTGTATTGTCTGAATAGGGAGACAAAGTTGTTGCTTTCCTCCACAGTGCAACCCTTTCCCAAGTTGACAAGCCGAGGCTTACCTTCGGTGCCAATGTTGATTTGACTATACTCAGCGGATGTTTTGCTAGCTGAATCTCTTTGATTTTGCACGCGTCTATCATGCTTGTCGAATATATCTTCCAAGGATACTAGGCCCTTGGGGATGTTGTTACCTCTTAGCTGGATGATGCCGGATTCCGTTGCTTCAGAATCTTCTGCTATGGATTCTTTGAAAGGAGAGGTACTTCCTTCAAAGAATAGTTCTTTGTAATTGTCCCCCATGCAGAGGAACTCCTTGATGTCATCATCATCATCAAAGACCTGCCAATTTTCACAATTGTCGGGGACAGATGGCCTGTACACGAGCTCAATAGCGAAGGCATTCTGACGGAAATTAGAATGAGGCATGAAGAGTGCAGCGGATACCGCAAGGGCATCTGCTTTGCTATTTTTCTCGCGTGGAATGTGTTGATGTTAATTCAGCGTCGGTCTTCACTAATACATGGGCCGACCTTATAATTAAGTTATTCAATGTACTTATTCTGGCCGACTTTATTTATTATTAAATGTTTATCATAAGGCCGACCTATATGAAGAGGCGCCAAGAAGGTATATATACAGAGTCACCTTTTGATGTTGATACACATTCGAACACACACAAAGAAGTTCGCTATTTTGGCAGAGCAGAATTCGCAGTCATAGAAGAAGCTCATACTTGGATTCGCATACCTAGAAGAAGTTCATACTTGAACAGCAGATCATCATTTTGTAGCAGCAGACCGATTTCAAGGAGAAACATATTCATTTGTATCTTTGCATCTAAGAGAGATGCTATTATTCATTGTATCAAATTCGGCATTGTGTTGGGCCTGAGTTCAAGCAGATTTCTGCTCTTATTCCTTCAATATATAAGAGATATATTTGCTGGGTTTTTCTCCCTCAAGAGGAGGGTTTTCCCAGGGTATCTTGTTGTGTTCATTGTCTTATGTGTTGCATTTCTTTTATTCAATTGATTAAATAATCTGATCTAAGAAACACTAACATGGTATCAGAGCGGGTGTGAAAAAGATCGTGATCAGATTTAGTTCGCAACACTTATTCTTTTTCAGTCTATCTTCCAAATTTCTCAAGATGGTGAACGGTCTGAAAATCGAGGATAGACTCGAAGGGATCTCGAACTACATATCATGGAGATTCAGGTTCATGCTAACCTTGGAAGAGAATGATTTGGCTGAGTTTGTGAAAACAAAAGTTCCCGAACCTGAGGGGGAAGAAGAGAAGCTGCAGTGGAGGAAGAAAGACACTAGGGCAAAGAAAGCATTGGTTGATTCCGTCAAAGATCATATTGTACCAATTATTTTCAAGTTGGATACAGCAAGAGAGATGTTTACAACCTTGGAAGAGATGTACGAAATCAACAACACCAGTCGTGCCCTTGCTCTGAAGCAACAACTTCATCATGTGAAAATGGAGAAAGGAGAATCTGTTATTACATACTTCATGAGGATTTCAGAGATAAAAGATCAGCTCTCCACTATTGGACATATGATTGATGATAAAGAACTGACTATGCTTGCTCTCAATGGTCTTCCGCTTTCATGGGAGGCATTCATCCAAGGAATCAGTGCAAGATCCGAACTTCCTAAGTTTGATCGATTGAGGATTGATTGCATTCAAGAAGAGTCAAGACTAACAGCAAGGGGGATTGGTCAAAGCTCAAAGAATGAAGAATTACAAGTTCTTACCTCTCATTCATCAAACAAAGGAAAAGGCCTTAAGAAAGGATTCTTCAAAAGGAATCGAGAAGATGGAAATGATGATGCTCCTACCTTCAAAAGAAAACGAGACATGTCCAAGATTCAATGTTTTCGTTGTGATAAGTATGGTCACTTTGCGAGGGTGTGCCCTCAACGACCTAAGCTTCAAGTTGCCACTGCAGATGTTGAAGAAGTCACTCCACAAAAGGACTCCAGTAATTATCTATTTTATTCAGCCTTGTCTAGCAATGTTTCTACGGACTCTTACACTTGGTTGATTGACAGTGGTGCTTCTAGACACATCACCGGATTCAGAAGTCACCTTTCAAACTTAATGGAAAGCAACTCTAGTGATCAAGTTGTTATTGGAGATGATGCTAGATATTCTGTAAAAGGGTTTGGAAATTCCACTCTTCACTTGGATTCTGGAATTTCTTTGGAATTGAATGATGTACTGTTCGTACCAGGGATAAAGAGGAACCTTGTTTCAATTTCAGCATTAGAAGACAAAGGTTATCAAATTGCCTTCTCTAAAGGGAAAGTTCTTATATGGGCAAAGAACTCCAGCTTCAAATCTGCTCAAGTGATTGGAGTTAGACATGAATGTCTCTACACGCTGTGCACTCGTCCTCTTCAAGCACTTGTGCATAACAGTACCAGCATGTGTGAACTTTGGCATCGAAGATTGGCTCACATTCACTTTCGTGCTCTACCTATCATGGAGAAGATGGTCACCGGTCTTCCGAAATTCGATCAAGAACATGAAGGTACTTGCAAGGGATGTGCCCTAGGCAAGAACACAAAAGAAAGACTTGGATTTATTTCTTGAGATCGAAAGAATCAGAAGAAGTATTAGTAAGATTCAGAGAATTCAAAGCGCAGATTGAAAATCTGTCTGGGAAGAAGATCAAAGTATTAAGATCTGATAATGGTGGAGAATACACTTCTGGCACTTTTCGAGACTTTTGTATTGAAGCAGGGATTAAGAGGGAGTTCAGTGTTCCCTATAATCCACAACAAAATGGTATTGCTGAAAGGAAGAATAGGTCTATTGTGGAAGCAGTGAAAGCTATGATCCATGATCAAGACTTACAAATCTCTTTTTGGGCTGAAGCATCAAGAACAGCCGTCTATGTTCAAAACAGGAGTCCCCACAGGATCTTAGAGAATAAAACTCCTGAAGAAGCATTCTCAGGCGTGAAGCCTGAAGTTAGTCATTTGAGGATCTTTGGCTGTCCAGTCTATGTTCATATTCCAAAGGAAAAGAGAACAAAGCTAGAACCTTCTGGGAAGAAAGGAATTCTTGTAGGCTACAGTGAGACATCAAAAGCTTACAGGATCTACATTCCAGGACAGAAGTCTATTGAGATTAGTAGAGACGTCACATTTGAGGAAGATGTTGCTTATAGGAAGTCCAAAGGCACTCCGATGGAGGTCGATGAAGAAGAACCTCCTCAAGATATGGAAGTTGACCATATCCCAGAGAATCTGGAGGAGGATACAGAACCTAAAGAAGATATTGATCCAGCTGAGCCTTTGGATCCTACTGATGGGCCTCTAGACATTGTGATTGGAAAGAAAAGACCCCTTTGGGCTCGCAGGACAATGCAGGAAGCAGAAAGGTTTGTAGCTCCAAGAGGAACCTTCAGAGAAAGCAAGAGACCTCACAAGTTCTCTAGCTATGTTGCCTTGATGAGTCAGATTATTGAGTCAGAACCTTCAAATGTTGAAGAAGCTTCTAGTCAACAAGTATGGAAAGATGCCATGATTGAGGAGTATCAGTCTATACTTAAGAACAATGTTTGGGATATAGTTCCTAGACCCAAAGACAAATCTGTGGTATCTTCTAAGTGGCTCTTCAAGATCAAACATGCAGCTGATGGGAGCATTGAGAAACACAAGGCTAGATTTGTGGCTAGAGGGTTCTCACAAAAAGAGGGAGTTGACTATGAAGAAACTTTTGCTCCTGTGGCTCGTTACACGTCTGTTAGAACCATCATTGCTATTGCCGCATCTAGAGGATGGAAGATTCACCAAATGGATGTAAAGACAGCTTTTCTAAATGGCATAATAGAAGAAGAGGTTTACATTGAGCAACCAGAAGGATTTGAGGTACATGAGAAAGAATCTCATGTCTGCAAGTTGAAGAAGGCCTTGTATGGTCTTAAACAAGCTCCTCGTGCTTGGTATGAAAGAATTGATCAGTACCTTTCAAGTTTGGGTTTCTCAAAGAATGATGCAGATTCTAACCTCTACTTCAAGGTAGTAAATGGTGAAGCATTGATTTTAGTTCTATATGTTGATGACTTGATCATTACTGGTGAAGAACATCTAATACTAAAATGCAAGAAGGAATTAGCTTCAGAGTTCGAGATGAAGAATCTAGGTCTTATGCATTACTTTCTTGGCTTAGAAGTTTGGCAAAAGCCAAATGAGATGATTCTAAGTCAAGGCAAGTATACTGTTGACATTCTCAAAAGGTTTGGTATGCTTGACTGCAAACCTATGTCTACACCCATGGAGTCTAATTTAGATAAGTTGAAAGAAGCTGCAGCTAGTTCAGAACCAGTGGATTCTACGATGTATAGACAGTTGATTGGTTCATTGATGTATCTAGTTAACACTAGACCTGATATCTGCTATGCAGTGAGTGCACTTAGCCAGTTTATGTGTGAACCAAAGCAAATACATCTTGTAGCAGCTAAACATATCCTGAGATATTTATGTGGCACAATTGGATATGGGTTGAGATATTCTTCAAATGTGGATTTGGAGCTGCATGGTTTTACTGATTCTGATTGGGCAGGATGTGTCTCAGATCGGAAGAGTACTTCTGGTTGTTGCTTCAGTTTGGGGACTGCTATGATCTCCTGGTGTAGCAGGAAACAGTCTTCAGTGGCCTTGAGTACAACTGAAGCAGAGTATATTGCAGCTTGTGTGGCAGCTCGTGAGGCAGTGTGGCTTCGTAAGCTCCTTGCAGGATTGTTTGGTCAATCAATGGAGCCTACTATCATACACTGTGATAATCAAAGCTGTGTGAAGCTTTCTGTCAATCCTGTGTTTCATGACAGAACAAAACATGTTGAGATCAAGTACCACTATATTAGAGATATGGTGCAAAGGAAAGCTATACAGTTGAGGTATATCAGCACTGAAGAGCAAACGGCAGACATTCTCACCAAGCCTCTCGCCAGGATGAAGTTTGTATACTTCCGAGAGAAACTTGGTATGGTGGAGAATGCAGCCTTGACTGAGAAAGAGTCTCAGTAATCAGTGATCCTTATTGAGAATGCAACTCTCTGCTGAGTGAGAGTTGAGGTGCAAGCCCTTGTTAATACAATTCTCTGCTGAGAGAGAGTTGAGGTGTAAGTCCTTGATAATGCAATTCTCTGATGAGAGAGAGTTGAGGTGAAAGCCCTTGTTTCCACCCTCTGGGAGAAGCTATGGTGGATGTCATGTGTGTGACTCCATGACAACATCACGTGAGAGAATCCGTGATGAGTTTTTACCATCTATGGGAGTAGCCATAATGGTTAATATCACGTTGAGGTGATATTTTATTTTGTTTTCATTCTAACATAATGTGTCTTGTGCAGATGGTAGTTCATCCCTAGCTGAGAGGGAGTGTTGATGTTAATTCAGCGTCGGTCTTCACTAATACATGGGCCGACCTTATAATTAAGTTATTCAATGTACTTATTCTGGCCGACTTTATTTATTATTAAATGTTTATCATAAGGCCGACCTATATGAAGAGGCGCCAAGAAGGTATATATACAAAGTCACCTTTTGATGTTGATACACATTCGAATACACACAAAGAAGTTCGCTATTTTGGCAGAGCAGAATTCGCAGTCATAGAAGAAGCTCATACTTGGATTCGCATACCTAGAAGAAGTTCATACTTGAACAGCAGATCATCATTTTGTAGCAGCAGACCGATTTCAAGGAGAAACATATTCATTTGTATCTTTGCATCTAAGAGAGATGCTATTATTCATTGTATCAAATTCGGCATTGTGTTGGGCCTGAGTTCAAGCAGATTTCTGCTCTTATTCCTTCAATATATAAGAGATATATTTGCTGGGTTTTTCTCCCTCAAGAGGAGGGTTTTCCCAGGGTATCTTGTTGTGTTCATTGTCTTATGGTTTGCATTTCTTTTATTCAATTGATTAAATAATCTGATCTAAGAAACACTAACAGAATGTACTTGATGTTGAATGCTTCGAACCAATCAATAGCATTCCACACCCTTTGTCGGTAAGCTTGAAGGCGGCCTTTTCTGACTTGATAGCGGTCTCTGACCTGTTGTACGATCAACTCTGCGTCACCTTCAACTTGAAGATATTTTATACCCATATCCCTTGCATTCTTGAGGCCTAGTATAAGCGCTTCATATTCTGCAGTGTTGTTCGTGTTATCGAACTGCAAGCGATAAGCAAATGGATATAAAACTCCTTTAGGAGAGGTAATGACAACTCCTGCTCCTGAGCCTGCTGTTGAGCAACTTCCATCGAATTGCATTGTCCACATCTTTGATCTTTCATTTGATGTATTCGTGGCAAATGCAACCCTCTTTTCTTCTTCGGTTACTTCAGTCAGCATGGCATATGTGCCCGAACCCGTACTTTGATGTAGCACTGCCAAAAGATAGATATTACAATAGACCCTCTCAACTATTTATAGGAGAGAAGCCTTGAGAAAAAGGTGGGAGGATCCCAACAAACTTGGGAAATTCTCTCAACCACTAACTAATTGCAATTGATTTATTCAACATTACAAGTCCTATTGTAATTTGACTTGTAATGTAATTAAATGTAATCACAAGTCAAAATTTTACAAGTGATACCATCACATGTAATTACATTTTACAACTTTGCAAGTAATATGATTACTTGCAATTATAATTTTCCATTTTACATGTAATTTGTTAAAACTAAACTACAAGATATACATAATTGAAACTATTTTAAGTGTCCAAACACACGACTTGAACTACATCATCCTTGATTGGGTCTTCATGCTGCTGTTTGGTAAACACGTTTCCATCTTTGTCTTGAAAGCATTCTATGTTCAATCATGTCACTTGTTCAACTGCTTGTGTGGCTTCGTTATGTTGTTGTTCTTTCTTTGTATCATTCTCTAGCCTTAGAATTTGCTTGAGAAATAAGGCCCATGCTTTATATTATTGATCTGGTAGGTCATGTGTGCAAACAGGAGTAACGAGAATGAGACAAAGGGGCTGCAAAAGTGAGGCCAAAGCTCAATTTCGGGTTTTGGAAGGCTGACTGCAAGTTTTAAGTGCAAGGTAGGAAAAATAAGAAGTCATTGCAAATTTCAATTTGCAACTTCAAACTTGCAATTTTAATGAAAAGTCCCGAAATGCTATTGGATGATAAAAACCCGAAATTAGGTCAAAGTCCTATTTTGTAAAAATGGCAATGAGGATTTGATGATTTATCAAAATGGAGGTAAATGAGATGAGTGAAATGAATTCGGTGAAGGTAAAAGAGAAATGGAAAATGGAGTATGGAAATGGAAAATGGACAAGTGAGGAAATGACAAGAAAAACGTGTTCTCAGCAAACACATTTTGACCAAAAGATATAATGTATAAAATATTTCCCAACTGCAAAAAGACGCTTTGAAGAAATCGTGATTTCTCTTCAAGAAAACACGTTTTTCCTGAAATTTTCTCCATACAATGTGAGGTACTGACGATTTCACATACAATGAAAAATGCACATGACATTAATCAGCTTGGAGAAGAGAAGCTGAAAGTTTAAAATGGAGATGAAAACCTCAGGTGACTTGATGTGAACTCAAGAAAAGATGAAGGCACTTATATTCAAATTGAGAAGCTGCAATTTCTGTTGAAGAATTTAAGAGAGCTCCACCAAAAGAGGTAAACTATCAAATTCAAATACAAACTCTCTTCAAAACTTGGGCGAATGTCTCCAATCGGATATTTTCAACACAAAGACAAGTGAAAAAAGCACAAAAAAGACCAAAATCGGGTTTTTAGACTCTTTCAGCAATTTTAATTTTGACAATTTGGGCAAAATAGGAACTTTTTGACAATTTAGCAATTTTATTTTTGTCATTTAAGCCAAATAGGAACTTTTTGATGACTTAACAATTTTTCTTTTGTCAAATGAGTGAAAATAGGAACTTTTTGGAGTTCTAACAATTTCACTTAAAGCACAATAGGAACTTTTTGACACTTTAGCAAAAATAGGAACTTTTTGGAGTTTTAACAATTTGACTTAAAGCACAATCGGAACTTTTTGACACTTTAGCAAAAATAGGAACTTTTTGGAGTTTTAACAATTTCACTTAAAGCACAATCGGAACTTTTTGGGACTTTTGACAATTTTTGTTTTATGACTTAAAACTTCCTATTTTGCTGAGCTGTCTTAAAAACCCGAAATTGGCAAAAAACACAAAAAAAATGACTCAGAAATTTACAAAAACGGATAGGGGAGTTGATGAAAGGATGCCCAAGGGAACCATCAATTGAAATCCAAAGTTTTACAACCTCAACACCTCGTAAAACATGCCTTAACAGAAAAAGATCCCTACTTGCAATGGTGATCAAAA
>VCHN02000801.1:0-29650 GCA_007115665.2 Sequoiadendron giganteum
ACGGGAGCCCAAGTTATCGAGGAGTTCGATAACTCCTATCAGGCATTGAAGGATCAGTTGCTCCGCACAGAGGGGAAGTATAAGAAATTGAAGAAGGAGCACAAAACCTTGATAGGATATATGCAGAATCTAGCACGTCCAGGGGAACCAGCAGACCCAGCAGTAGAACGTCCATCGGAGCTTCCGAATGAGTCAGTTGTTGCCTTAGGGGATTTGAAGAAAATGGAAACGGAGGCGGACAAGTGGGTTAGCCGTGTTCATGCTGAGGCAGGGAAATTCATGGAGGACCTTGCCGATGCTTATCGACAGGCCTCAAATATTTTGGCACGGATGGATATAGTAGATCAGGCCTGGGGTGATACTCGCATCTATCAAACGAAGACTGTACTTCGTTTGGGGGCTTTGATGCATATACCTCTAGAAACCTTGGTGGATGGGGGTGTAATTCAGAGAGGTGATAGGTATGATTTCACCAGTTGGTACTCCTCGGTGGTCACAGGCCGTGGATTTCACGACGCAGCAAGGGCAGATTCAGCTAAAGTGAGGAAAGCAATGGGCAACATCTTAGGGGGAGTCCTCAATACATTAGAAGCCATATTTGCTAGAAAGTTGGTCCCGGAGGAGATAATTGCTGATGGCTTGAAAAGTAGACTGCCTCCATTCTTCTCAGCTGCGAGGTCACTTGTCCTGGATGACTTTGAGAATGTCTCCACGTTCTCTAGTATAATTCAGCATACCCAGGACGCCTTGGTGACATGGAGGAAATCTTACACCAGATACAGACAGACGGTAGCAGTCTTGGAGTTCCAGCTCAACCATATTCCATCGATCTCTACACAGGAGGTTGAAGCAGTATTGGCCCGGTTGATCGAGTTTGCTATCCGGGAGAAGGCCAGTGGGAACGCGCTGCTTGATGAGGATCTTCTTGATGATGGTAGTGGGCATTAATTGCTCATTATGATTCCTGCAGGGGAGTGGAGAATATTCTGTGCATTCATTACCCACTCCTCTCTGTGGCGGTTTTTAGGGCAGAAACCCTAATCAGGGCATAGGTGGCTCGATCTGAGCCCTTCATTGTAATTTGATATGAACCGTCCACTGAATTGGACTTATTATAAAAGGGGCATCCCCCCTCATTTGTAAAATTATTAGATAGAGATTAGAATTGGAATTGGATCAGAGCTAGAGAGTAGAAGGCATATAGCATTTAGCTTAGAAGTTAGCTTTAGATTGAGGAGGGAAGAAAACTTTCCTTTGAAAGTTTTGTAAAAGGTTGTTGTGAACACTTTTCATAATACAAAGGGTTTCATTGCTTGGTGATTTCTTCTTTGTTATGAGTAGCTAGCAAGGCCATTTCGTCTTTCCAATTCAAGGTAGATAGAGTAAAATAGATTTTATTTCATGCAAGTAGTTGTTAATTGTGGAGTGTGACGTGGTGATTTAAGCATATCTTCCTCATCCATACCACTAGCGGGCTTGCTGATGGTAAGTTCGCCTTGCGTGGTCAACTGGAATATCAGCACTTAACTTCGATTATGGTTCATATGTTTGTATGCGTCGTATTGACGGTATGAACGTGTTGCGTCATAGTTTGAACACTTTTCTCATCCTTTGAAGATTGCACTAACTTTGTCGGAGTTGTTCGAAAGAAGACAAAGCAAAGTTTGGTTTGAAGATTGTTTAAGTCGATCCTCGTCCTCCACCCTTTTGGAGGTAGATTTGTAGAATCCCTATCCCTATTCCCTTTAAATTCTGCATTTTCGAGTCAGTTTAGATACCAGAACCATATTGCCAAATCATTCATGTCCTAATTGCTTCACAAAATTGAACAACTACGTAAGTCCCCTTGAAATAACCAGCAAAACACATCAACCAACTGAGTCTATTCGCGATAAAAGGAACCTTGGAGTCGAACACATGAACTTTCAAGCAATCTTAGCATGTGGGACACTTTGATCAAGAGAGAATAGAGTGACCGTTGGGCAACTTTATTGTGTGCTGGCGCTGTCATAAAAGCGATCAACGGAGGACTTTTGAGGGGTATTTTCTCATGAAGGAAATATTTTTATATTCCTAAAGTTTATAATTGCTCAAGGGAAAATGGACGCCTATTTGAAGGAGTTTATATTTTATTTAAAAAAAGAGAAGTGATTTATATCTCTCAAGGAAGGTACGCCATTTTGAAGAAAGAGTTTTGGTCAAAGATTAAACCTAAAAGCAGCTTGGGATTAGGGCACACTTTCTAGAAGCCTCCAGAGTCTTCTCTTCATTCTATAAAGGAGGTTCCTTCTCTTCTTTTGGATTATCTTATGTTTTATGATATTGTTATGCTGCCGGAATGGCTTTGGGATTGCTTCGAGGAATGAATGCCTCCTAGCTTGGCTCTTCTTCTTGCTTGAAAGATAGCAACTAGTTGAGAGATAGTTTGTAATAGGTTTGTCTTGCATTTCAGTTGAGTATCTTGCATTTTTGGAGTTCTAGATTTGCATTTCAGTCTCATTTTGAAGTTGCTGAAGTCAAGTTGAATCTGTAGTTTCACTCATAAATCTAAAAATAAAAATACAGTCGTTCTGGGTATTGATTCATTGAGTTTCCTTGATAGAGGCGACCCTTCTTGCAAAGATTCAGATTTTAATATTGAGTGTTTATTTTTTAAAAGCAAAATCGCTTCTCTCTATTGGCCGCACCATTCTGGTCTGCCTGGCAAATGTTTAGAAAAAAGAATACTTCGATTTGTTAGCTGTTTCTTGGTCTAGTCCTCATTGCCATCATTATAGCTTTCGTTTGCATCAGGTCTCATGTCATTCTGGCAAGTATTGAGTGAGTTGTGAGCATTTTAGTGGATTCTAGGGTTGCTGGTTATGCATATTACGTTGCTGTTCTGTTATATCAGTCTTGAGTAATCTGTATTTTGGTGAAGAGTTGTATCTGGAAGGTCATAATTAACCTTGGAATGATCATATCTATTACTTGCAGCAGTGGAGAGCTTCTAATCTTGTTTATTGCAGGCATCTTCTGATATTTTGTAAGCTGAACAGTAGTACTGTCAGCATTTCTCTTAATCTTACTTTACATTCTGAAGCTGCATTGTATTTCTGTATATCTCCGCCATATGGTCGCCTCATTTCCACTCTGGAATTGGGTAGCACATACTTGGTGTTGAGTTTACTTTCAGCATAGTTAGCATCTCCGTCATATGGTAGCTCCCATTCCATCTTGGTTTGGAAAGCACATTCTTGACGTCGAGTTAATTCAGCATCTTTAACATCTCCGTCATATGGTAGCTCCCACTCCGTCTCGGTTTGGAAAGCACATGCTTGACGTCGAGTTATTTCAGCATCCTTTGGTTTTAAATGCTAACCCTAACGATTGTGTACTGCTGCTATCCTTGTTGTAATTGAAAAAGCAAAAAATTTGGCTTGGTATATTTCAATTTGAATGCAGAATTAGTTTGGCTTTTCAGCGAGTTATCAAGCAGAGGCGTACCTAGTGTAGAGCTCCGGTTGTCGATATCAGAAGTTGAAATTGCAGACAGGATACATGTGAGCAAAGATTGCCAGTAGATGGGCACCCTTGTAGCCCAGGGGCGCCCTTGAATATGACTTGTTAGATGGATGAGTTTGCAAATAGGGTCTTTCTAAGATCTTTTTCAGTTCAGTCCAGCTCCGTAATGCACCCGTTCACAAGACGATCCGGCATTCTGAGAGACCGTGACAGAGGTTCTACCGAGCACGTAAAACAGAGGATGGTGAAACATAGCTACACACAGCTGCATATCTGTAGGCTAGGGGTGCCCAGCCTTTAGGCCTGTCAGATGGGGTTATTTGCTTTCGCAGTCTTCACAAGACTTGTGTGCAATTACTCCAGCCATTCAACGAGTTCAACCGTCAGCCTCTGGGATTTGGCGAGCGCTCGTACGTGCGAGGTCAAGATGGTGTTGCTGAAAAGTGAGAGTGGCTGAAGACAACTAAAAGTGGCTAAGTATGGTGGATACCAATCTCCTTGAAAAAGGCGCCCTTCTCTTTGAGGCCTTAGAAGCAATTTTTTGGCTTTGTCGTCTCCAGAGACATCTCTTGTAAGTTGACTCAACTGTGCAGAGAAACAGTCAACGCGCAAATCGGAGCATTCCAGCTCCCGGTATCAGGGGTCAAAGAATGGTGTTCAGATGAAAGTCACACTTTTGTCAAAATGGTATTTGTGCTATCACATAATAGGGGTGCCCATCCTTTTGGGGTTCTTGATACAATTTTCAGATACCTTACATACAGTCATTGGATGAAGAGTACTTCCAGTCACGCAATGAATCTATTATTTAGTCAGTAGGGTTCATCATTCATTGTCAGCAGTAGTTTGAAGCATCAAAAGGCAATACGGAGAAATGGCTAAGTCTGGAATCAATGCATCAATTTAATCAAAGGCGCCTAATTTTCCAAGGTGTCAGATGTTGATTTTAGCAGTTGTGGTTTCCAGCAGACATTTTCTCCTTGTCATATAGGCTTCGCGGTGGATATCTTAGATCAGTCGCAGGATCATTCGGTCACACGGAAATCAGATCTGAACATGGTCAGATGTAACTTTGCAGTCAGCTATAAAATAGGAGATATTCAAAAATCTCATAACTCTTGCAGATGGACG
Source organism: Sequoiadendron giganteum (assembly GCA_007115665.2). Taxonomy (NCBI): domain Eukaryota; kingdom Viridiplantae; phylum Streptophyta; class Pinopsida; order Cupressales; family Cupressaceae; genus Sequoiadendron; species Sequoiadendron giganteum. The sequence continues at coordinate 4,636 of VCHN02000801.1, forward strand.
CCTAGAAGGTCAAATTTGGACTTTCTAAATCAGTGAAGTTTGCTGGGCACATTCATATGCTATTTTTAGCAAAATGATTAAAATAATATTTTTGCATGCAGAGCATTAAAACGTGACAAATTTCTTCAAAGAGCTAAATATTGGTGCCTCTTTTTAGTTTGCATGTTTTAAATTAAATATTATTTTTATCTAAGGCTCAGAGACAGTGGCGGTTTAGCTGGTGAAGGGCCAATCAAATTCTTCCTTCACAGTTAGGGTTTGAGCTTGCAGTTTTGCTTTTGTGGTACGATTTTGCTCTAGTTATGTAAGCATGGCATTCATCCAGCTTGAGCAAAGGTGAGTTCTTTCCAGAGTTGGGCGAATTTCTTCAGCAGTCAGTTGTGAAGGCATCAAAAATATTCTTTTGCAGGTACAAGTCCAGATTCATCAACAAAATTCAAGGCAGAGTGGCGATTTTGACAGAAGAAGATAATAAATAAATAAAAGCTAAAAAACATCTTTCTTCTTCTCTAAAATTCTTCCATCTTCTCATGTTAAATTCTCTCGCATGTTTGAAGAATTGGCGTTTTTGGCAAAACAAATCATCTGGGTTGATTCAAAATTGCTTTCTCAGTAAAACCCATGTGCTAGAATTTTCAGGGAAAATTTGTTCCAGAGCATCAATTCTTGAGGCTCTGATTTTCTGAAGTGAAATTTCTTTGCATGGTGGAGTAGAAGTTGATATTTTTCGAATCTAACGTTGTGGGTTGTCTTAGAATTATCTTCTGGACAAAACCCATATCTCAGATTTTCTTGGGAAAAAAATGTCCTCACAGCCCCTCAGATCTCAACTGAAGACCTTTTGCATGCGGGCCTAAATCACATTTTTTCACAATTCTGACATTGTGGGTCATCTTAGAATCTGATTCTACATAAAACCCACATCTCAAAATTTTCTGTGAAAATTGCCCTCCGACAAGCTATTTTTACCCTCATTAGGAGAGATTTTTGGTTTTTTGGAGAAGTTGTCAGAATATAGCCATGTTCACAGTCAAAAGGCGAGTTTTTCATAATGCAATTCACGTAGACAAATTCAAGACCAAGTCAGTCTTAATTCATGATTTCATCATAAAAGCTGACACTGATTTGTATCAAGCGCATCCAAAAGGTTGACATGCGTAGTCACTCAAGTCCGCATGGTTTCATGCCTCGTATAGCTGATCGTCTTCCTAGGCTAGTTTAGAGGGTTGATACCGTTGGGTTTCTGCGTATGCAACAAGTTCATTTTCATTTCTCACAACCAAAGTGTTCGCAGTCAAACTTTGTGGTTTCATCATGCAACACTCTTCCATAGAGAAAAGCGTCAAAAACGTGAGAAGCGTCAAGCTGTAGAAGAAACAGTGGCCATCATTTCAATTGCAGAGCCGCCAGAGTTACCAATCAGTGAAGTGCCAAGAGGTTTCCAGGTTTGCTTGAGTTGCTGACAAGCAGTGAATTGACAGTTGGGACATGTGACGACCTCTAGATGGTGATGCAGCCACTAACCTCGTGGAGGGATTACTTGCTCGAGATCAAGGTCAGTGAACTTCAGTTCAGGGCATCTCACCTTTTCCAAGATAGACATTAGACACAGGAGTTAAACTCGATGCCTCTTTCCGAGTTAACTCGTTGTTACACATTACATGCCATGTCTTTCTTGGAAACATCTTTGTATAGTTGGAGTTATTAGTTAGTTTTCATTTCAATAAGGACGTGCATGTTGCACATGTCCATTTTGTTGAGTCTTGTTTCAGTTAACTGATGGTATCTTTCCAGTTAACGGTGTAGTTTCATTCAATTAGGTTTAGAGAATAAAGATCTTGCATGCTAGCAAGACTCTAGTTGACTCAAGGTGATTTTAGGGTTGCCTACACCTTTGATATCTATAAATAAGAGTTTTCAGCTCATTTGTAATGAGCTTTTCCTGGTGATAGAGAATTGCTGCGCTGTTGGCAACATGCCTATTCTCAAGATTGGTTCACCCTTGTAAATTAGAACTTTTGCTTGATAGCATACATGCTGCACCTACCTTACCTGTAGTATTGCTATTATTGTATCTGTTCAAGAGTGACTGCTGTTATAATAAATAGTTGTGCCTACCTTGCCTTCATGTTATTATCATGGTGTTTATTCAATCTTAGTTAAATGGGGTTGCTGGTTTGATCGTTATTGCATGTGTGTTTCGTCTATACAATATGCTGTCCCAGTTGCTTACCTTATGTTTTGTTTATAATAAGCCTATTCAGAGGAGCAGATAGTTGTGCCCATCTTGCCTTCACATTGTGAATCTGTACTCAAAGCTTATCGTTTGATGTGTGTAATAGTAAACTCATTTAGCCAAACAAATAGTTGCGCCTACCTTGCCTTCATGTTGTGAAGCTGTACCCGGTTTATCGTATATTCGTTTGTTTTAATAAGCTTCTTCTCGGATAAGCAAATAGTTGTGCCTACCTTGCCTTCATGTTGTGAGCCCGCACCTGAGGTTTATCGTGTAATACATTCCCGCTCCATTTCCTCACGCTCTGTTTTTTTGAGGAAACTGGATAGATTTAAAGAAGTTAGCTTAGTTGTAGTTAGACGATCTGCGAAACCAGAAAATCTTTAGTTGCAACGTTCTAGGTTTTCTTAACCTTGTGACTCTACCAGCTGAGAACAAAAAGATAGGATTTAGTTTACTTTTCTATTCCATGCATTCCAGCACAACGAGGGAGCTTCCCCTCCTAATTTGAGGAGCACTCATTACGTAGTGTGTATAGCTGTCTGTACAAACTTACACTCCAGAGGTGTTAATTCTTACGCCAACATACTCCACATCTCTCATCATGAAGTCCCAAAAGTGATGCATATTAGTCCCTGATAAGCAGTTGATATAAAAAGTGACAGTAGGATGTAATGTCCCCTTTTTCACATGCATTAGAGTTGGGGGATTAGCCTATTTTCCTGACCCTCGTAGGCTAATAGTTCTGGATAGAGGGTTTCTCGGACGAGCTCTTGGTAATCAATTTGCAGTGTGGATCTCCGGAGTATGGTGGCAGGGTGAATTGTGGCGTTTGGCACGATACTTGTTCTTAAATTAATGATACTCACCTTTTATTTCACCATCCTCGGCCTAGGGACCATGTGTCTTCAAAAGGAAGGGGTCACTTTATATTTTTCAGTTACTATTCATTACTAAAGTGAAAAAAGAAATAACTTAAGTGAATAGTGCTCACTTTTATGAAGTGTTTTTTTAATGCAAAAACTTATAAATAGAAGGAGAATTTCGATCCTCTTCATGAATGAATGATTTAGCTTGTTGAAAACTTGGGAGTGAAGCTTGGAGGAAGAAGGAAGCTAGGGTTTCCTGATTTCTTGCAGTGGTTGAGCCTGGTGGGGCTCTGTTCTTCGTTCTTGAGCTGCTTGAGGGTGTGAAACACCACCTTAAAGTTGCTGATTTGTTATTGTTGCTTCAGTTGGAGACCTGTGTTGCTGTTTGCAGGTTATTTGGAGCTGGTTTTTGAGTGCTCTTGACAGCCATAGACTCCATTGACATTTGCACGAGAGCTGTTCACTTCTTGAGACATTTTGGGACTGTTTTTAAAAACTACAGCCAGCCGCATTTCCTTGAGGGTTTTAATCAGCAAAAGGAAAAGAGATGCCTCTCATTGGTGGCTGCAATCATTCCTAAAGGGAGCGCCCTTGTCTTTGAAAGCTTGCCATGCGAGATTTTGGTGGGAGAAGCTCGTCATTCAAAAGAAATCAGCATTTCTTTAGGGGCGGGTACTGTAGCAATTCACTATTCACAGAGTTACATGGCTGTAAGTTAAAGTGTAGCATAAGATATAGTTAGCTTGAAATCTGATGTAAGTTATATGTTGAATGCATCTTATTATGTAATAAAGAAAACATATTTGGCCACCAAATTGAGCAATGTATTCAAAGTTTGTTTCGGTAGTTAGCTTATTTGAAGTTTCCTTAGCATGAATATGCTTGTTGGTACCTTATTAGCATATTTAGCAAACAAATTCAAAGCACAAAAAGGGAAACTAAACCAAAATCAAAATCAGACCTATGAAACTTAGTGAGAAAACAAATCAGTAGAGTGTTGGAACACCATGTAGGATCAAATCCAAAATTAGCTATCCTGGAAATGCTTCTGCTGTCATAAATTGATAGCACCTCATTAACACTAAATCTCCAAGTGTCAAAAAAACAGCCCCGAGCATGCCAACTCACACCACCAGTTGCAATCATCAATGCAACATCTAAATATATATACAAGAAATTGGGAATGATTACAATAGTCATTACACCCTAATGTGAAAGGTAGAAATAATTGAAACATGTCTAAAATTTCCCCCACAAACTACTTCCATAAAACCTATAAGTGCTAAAAAAAAATCTGCGAATTGACAGATGTTTCCAAAATCTGCATTGTCATAATGGGGCAACAACTGTCATAATGATAAAATCCTGAACACCTAGGAGATGTGAATGTGGAAATGGTTGGAACTTCCATTTGATTCATTTGGAAACACTTATTAAAATTTTCCCAATGTTCGGCATTTTCAAAATGATCTATCATATTGTTGTTCAAAATTGAAAACAATAGATAATGATCTGGATTACTCAAAATCAGCAGCTTGATAATGGAGCAACAACTGTAAATTTGGGATCTCCTTGTATAAACATGAATGGAGAACATTACATTGCTTAGAAACAACTTGGAAGATGCTACAAAAGACTCCCCAACAATCTCCAATTGAGAATTTCTCCTCCACTTGTGTAACAACCACAACCTTATAACAAGGAATTTACATGGAATTTTAAACATAAAGTAAAAAGTACATATTCCATAAAAATAGGATGTCCATAAAGTTTTTCTTCAATAATTGGAAGTTACAAATGCATGACTGATAACATAAGCATAGCATCATAATTTCATTTCACTTTTTCAAACTGGAAAGTATAAATTGCTTTTCTTTTAAACATTTTCCACATGAACAATTTCAAATATATATAATAAACAATTAAGGAACAAAGTTAGAGATCCATATTTGGATACTTTCTTTCTTTCTATCTCCCAAGACTTGGTATGTCATCTACAAGAGGGAGAGCATCACCTAAGTGCTTTACCTCCAACCATGGACCAGCGGTCCCCCACACACCTTCCTATTTGGAAGTGGCCCTGCCCTTCAACGAAGGGAATAGTTAAGAACCCTCTAGTAACTGCCATCTGAGCTTTGGTGTTGTGCCCTACTTAACCAATACAGTCAATCAACTATGGAGACCTTCCAACTATGAATAGCAACTTTGATTGAGTTAAGTATCCAAAACATAGTGAACCAACAAGTGCATGCAGAGACTAATGCACTCACTTTGGCCAAAGTTATTTATAATAAATACAATTGCTACTTACTTGGAGCGAAGTTGTTTGTTCACCCACCCTACTCGACTTGGAGATATTTATTTGACCTATGGTTTAACCATACTGTAGACCAACTGGTTCTACTATCATAAGGTTTTCATTCATAAAAGCATACACACTAAGGTGGTCAAAATAATTGGATAGTTATAACATTATGGAAATGATGAATTCCCCTGTTATGTTCCTGTAACATCTGGGGCCTAGGCTACTGCCTCTATTCCAAAACCTATCAACCCATAAGGTTTACCATTCACCTATTCTTAGGTTATATAAACAGATAATGATGACACTCGTGACATCATCTTGACATAACTAAGGTCATTCAGAAATCATTGACATCATATCATACATTCATGGAAATAACATTGATTGAGCCATCTAGAGGATTACTTCCTCTTGCTCATGATTTAAGACTCCCATTTTCAAGTCATAAGGTTGGGTTCATATTTCAACACAAAAGATAATGGGGGTTTTCAATATGTAATAATATCAAGATTGTGAGCATCTGATTCACGTGCTCATAACCCCAAAAGCTCATATTCATGCAGTATAACATACTATTGATTCTTATTTAGCACTCTTAGAGATATACACAATATAGATACTTTTAATCCAGCCATTAAACCATATTATTGGTTACAAACTCATATACATTTAGAATGCATTTAGAGTACATAAATAGTATCATACCATTCATATTTTCAGATTCATCATTAACAAGATATTATCATTTTGCCTCTTATTACCAAACCAAATGTGCTCATTCTCAAAACAATCAGATGTTTCTCTTTCTTTTCACATTCTAGCAGGGTCGTCCTCCATCTTTTGCTTCATTGGGGGATTCGAGATCCCCACAGATAAAGCAAAGAGCACGGAGGAAGAGGAGAAAACCGTGGCGGACACCACCGAGGTATTCGGCATGTCCACTAGTTTAGAAAATGGCGAGATGTCCGGAAGGGACATCAAAAGGGGTGGCTCGACCGAAGGAGCAATGAATACCTACACCCTCTTCGAGTGAGGATCATTCATGCTCGCAGCAGGAGCTGGCAGGAGCCGGAAGTAGGACTGAAGCTGAAGGAACTAAAGTAGAGAGGGGGGAAGAGGAGGACACAACAGAAGGTGCCGAAGCAGGAGCTGCTGACTCCTCTTCCATCTTTTGCAAGGCAGCCTTCTTAGCGGCCAAAGACTTTCTCCAACGCTTGCGTTCACGCGCAAGGCAGTTTCTACGACTTTGGGAGCTAGAAGCCACAACCTGAGAAGGGATAGAAGACTCTTGCTCGACCATCGGAGTATCCATCACAACCGTTTCCGGTGGAGGGAGGGACTCCTGGATGGGAAAAGGAGGGAGAGATGGAGAGGATGATGGAACAACAGTGGGGGGAGTAGGCTCCAACGCTTTAGTGGCGGGCTTCTTCCCATTCACTGCCTTAGAGGCAGGAGCAGTAGGAGGCTGTGGAAGCCAAGACATAGAGGACGCTCCATAGGGAGCCTTCCCCTTACTATACAAAACGGGTTGAGGCACCATAGGTAAGATAGGAAGTTCGAAGACTTCGAATGTTGGGTGTGTTGGCTTTCGCCAAGTGGGCACCATCAGACTTTCCAACAAGTGCCTAGGAGCAGAAGTGGATGGTGTCGCAGCAGGGCGAGAGGAAGTGACAAGTGGAATAGTGGAAGAAGAAGAAGGGCCCTGGATACACTTCTCTTCTTCCCTTTTTCGAGCCAAGGCAGCCTCACGTTCTGCCTTCATGCAAACCCTATGCGAAATGGCATAGGGAGAAGGAGGGTATCTCACCTTAGGCGTTATGCCCCCACTCTTGTACTTCACGTAGGTTCGATACAAGAGGTCCGTCCTAGGAGGTAGCGGACCAATAGGGGCAGGCCAAAAGTGATCCAGTGAGTAGCCCCCATGTGCAATCGATGGTCTGTAACCGGTGTCATGGACTAGATGCACTTAACCCTCAAGGGAAAATTTCAGGCACTTACGAACTACCGAGGGAACTACATTCATAGCCACCAACTGGGGGATGCCTGGTTTTACCTTGAATAGTTCGGACCCTAAGATGATGTCAAAGAGTGCATTTACGATTCTAGGCCCAACAAGGTGATGCAACCGATGGAAGGAACATAAAGCCCATTGTGTGTACGAATAGTGCTCCTAGATTCGTCATACCCATCCTTATGTAAAAAGTTAATCAACATGATCTCCTCAGTAATGACATTCACCCGACATGTAGGGTCCACGAGAACACCCATTATAGTGTTTCCATTGATACGTGCGGGGATGTATAAGGGAGATGGTTCTCTGTTGGAGTTCATTGGCAAATCTTGCGAGGTGAAAGTTATGGTAGAGATCCACTTGCAGGTTGCGCAGATGGGATGGGTAGATGTACGGAGGCCATTTCTACGTACACTAAACAAAACTTTCATAGATGCCCCCAAGGGTTTCGCGGTTAGACTGTGCCCCACTCAAGGTTTCGTTCCGTAATGCTTAGGGAACCTTCTAGCTACGTCACTAGGTGTCATAGGTTGGGTTGCAAGGCTAAGCGCCTTGCAACACTCGCACTCACAACACTCCTAGGATATGAGGGAAGGGTCTTTCAACATTGCCAAACAAAACCAAAATGGTTCATGTCGGGTTCACCAAAATGTAGAGGAGGGGGACCAACCACACCAAGGCTCTAGGTCACAAAGAGTCGAGAGTAGAAGGCTGCCCTAATCTACCTCAAGTTGGGCAAGTGTTTTATGCTAGGGATAGAGAATGAAGAGCACTCTCAGTGTTTTGGTCACTCTACTAACCCATAAGTTTTAATGGGGCTAAACGAATAGGCTTTTGGAGTCCCAATCGCAACTCTGTCAACTCTCTGCTAGTGGACAACAGTGTAGGAAAGGGACGATAGTGCGACACGCTGGCGTCTCACAGATGTGTTGTCATCCGTGTGGACAAACAGTGAAAAAGTACAAACAAAGACTACAAAAAGCCTACTATCAATCTAGCATTTGAGGTTTAAAATGATGACTAAAATGATAAATGATAGAATAGCTGAAATAACGTGAAAGATGATATAGAGATGACAAAAATAAAGGTGGTGAAGATTTAACTCCGAAGGGTCCAGTTCGCTAGCAAGCTCCACACGAACGAGTACCTACAAACAATAAAGAAGGGAAAAATGTTGGGGCTGTTTTGGGGCTTGCCACAATCAAACCCCCGTTTTGGTGTTTCCACCTCTACGGACAACCATATAGATAGAGAGATAGAAAAATGATAAAGAAACAATGTTGTAAAGTAAATTACTGAACGCTATGAGAAACACTATGCTACTCAAATCCAACAACAAAGTAATAGTAAGAAAGCAATACCATCCTTGACCAAAGACACTCAAGGCCAATGAGAGAGAAATGCAAGTCTACAACTGTGGCAAAGTCGACGTGCTGCAACGATGCCGAAAGCAGTCTCACAAGACACCAAATTGCAACTTGTGTGGTAGATGTGAAGAATGTTGTGATTGTTGAAGAGTCGATAGTGCAGCTAGTAGCTTGAAATTGCAAGAATATGGACTGAGAATGCCAAGAATGTGAAGCAAGATTGAATGAGTGTGTAGAGGCATGAAGAAGATGGAATGAAAGTGAAGCATAGCCATTTGAAGATGAATTGGGAGGGAAAGAGCCATTCAAAGGTCGGTAGGAAGGTGCAGGGGCGTTACTTTTCGTCACCAATGGAGAACATAACGCCTCTGCAGATTCGAGAGGCAGGAATCCTATCAGGACGGTAGCTTGCTGCACAGACGTTTGCGCACCGCGCGCGCACGTCTCTGATAGAAATTCTCCCACCGACACTAAAAACAAGCGCCAAGTGGATGGAGTTTGGATGGGTGATGTGGATTTACATGGTCGGATTTGATTCTTCTAAGGTGAAGGATGTAAAAGGGGATGCAAGGGGGTGCAAATTCACTCCTATACACACTGCAAAGTACACGAACAATTATGCACTTAAAAAAAAAATCACGCAAAAATGTTACCATAGGAGCGATAATGGAGCCCTGAAAGTTCCCAAAATGAGAACACCTCAACAACACCTGTGAGAATCTGCAATTTTTGGAAAAATTAGGCACCAAAATAAAAAATCAATTGCTCTACTATGAAGAGCACGGAATTCTACCCTAGTTAAAAAAATTGCTCGCAAAAAGGAGTTTGTATGACTGAGTTATGAGCCGCAAAGTTGGATGACAAAATCAAAATTGTCAATAGAGAGGGGGGCCAAATTTTCAAAGGTTTGCTGACGTCATTGCTGAAGTAGTGATGATGTGAGTAGTATGTGAGATTAAATTTGATGGCTTGCTAGCTGCCGCATGTGGAATATGCCCTTTTCCATTGAAATATTCTTCTAGCGCATCGTTGATTGAATCTTTGGCAAAATATTCGTTTTTGCCAGTATATCCTGCCAGTTTGGTGGATATTGGCGGGGTTAGTATGTGGGGCCACATGGCCTGCCTTGCATGCCACGTGGCGCCTCTTGCACCAGCTGGTATGCCCACGTTTGCGGTCTATGCAGGTACTATCAAGCAGTATCTGCATCCTCGATTTTTTTAAAATTTTAAAATAAAATTTAGGCTTCACAAAAAATAAAAAAAATTATAAAAATATTTTTTAGCTCCGCAAAATAGTTTTTGTTGACTGGATGATTTTTTTTATGCCTACAATTATGATGACCGTATGGATGACAAAGGAGGGCAATTTTTTTCCTCAGGCTTTGGGTGAAGTACTCGGTTTTTTGTGATTTGACAGTCAATCTTGGGGTTTTTGGGCATCTTGGATGCGATGACATGGGTCTATTTTGACCCAAAGTGCTCCAAAAATGCAGCTACCTTTTGGATCTAGCAATCACTTTTCAACTTCAAACCCTCATAGATTTGGCCTCATATGTTCGATTTGGATGAAACAAAAGGAAAAACTGACTTTCTTGAACCCATTGAACTCAATGGTGAGGTCAAATTTGTACCAACAAGCTCCGATTTGAACCTGCAATATAAAGCCACAAAAATGAAACCCTCAAATTTGGATTCTCTTTTAAGTTTTTTGATTCTCCAAGTCATTATTCAATGTAAGAGAAGAGCATACCTAATTTTTTAAGATCCACCAAGATTTGCAACCTAGATCTATGAATAAAGGCTAACAAGAAACAATCCCACAAGCTTTGATACCATCTAAGTGTTGGCATGGAATACTCTACAACATGCAAGATTTGGTTGAAGATTATAGCCACCCAGGATCTAGGAACTTCATGAAAGCGCAAAAGAGATCAGCTATGAGAGAATAATGCTATTCCATCAAAGGATGCAAATGATATATTATGATGACATGATTCATCAATGAATTTCTATGAATGTTCTTGATTTACACACGAGACCATGTGGTTATATAGCCAAGGTGAGACATAGGATTAGACAGGATAATGACAAGTTTCTTAATCCTATGACATGAGACTATTAATATTAAATGACTTCGGACACAAGTATTAAATGTCAAAAGTTAAGATGTAATGACAACTAACACCTTCTAGAAATATTCCATCCTAGGACCTATGTAAACTTAGCATGTAAATAAGACCCACTGATGAACTAGTTAGGTAAAACACCTATTTACACCAACAATAGTAACCTAATTTTGAAGCAAATGCTTCACAATACTGAACAAGACACATTGGTTCATTTGGCTTCACCTAGGGAGGCACTTTTCTCATTGTCATAATGAATCTATTATTAAAATCAGCAATCATCTCTTTTGCCCCTTTCTTTATAGTAGTAAGCTTATGGATCGCAAACTTTGGATCCACTCTTTTTCATATTGCAATCTAAAAACTTTCATGAACTTTTCCCATGAGTCAATGCTGCTATTTGGAAGACTTTTGTACCATTCTTTAGCACTCTCTTCCAATGACTAGACAAAGAGTTTCATCATGACATCCTCATCTTCAATTTCATATTCATTAGTGACATCAATGAAGATACTTTGATGTTTTTCACTAGTGATAGAATTATTACCTTGAAACTTAAACATTTTCCCCCTAATCTCATTTGGAATAAGATTAGGGTAACTTGGAATGGCATAGAATTCCAACTCTCTATGTCTTTCTAACGCTAGTGGTTGTCTCATTGCGGAAAATCTTTGAGCTTTTATTCTTGGGTTAACCCCCACATTGTGGCCTACATTTTGTTGTTGGGGATTTTGTTGCAAATTATGCACTTGCTGATTTGGAACATTTTGTGCATTGTTTGGATTCACATTTTGTAGTTGAGTAACATTTAAATTTTTTGGTTCATTAGTTGGGTCCATTGAGCTTGCTGCAATGCAATTTTTGCTTCTATCTTATGTTGTCTTTGTTTGAGTTGGTCAATTATATCTATCTACTAATCTAGGGCCCTTTCCCTATTCTCATATTTTAATTGGGTAGTTGGATTGGCATCATGGAACAAAGTCTCTCTTTCATGCTCAGTTCCTTGGGATGAGGTAGGAGATTTTTTGTGGATTTCTCCTTCGACTTCTAAGATGTAAAGGCAAATGTCAATCTGTGCCTATGTTTTTTGTGTGCAAGCTTTGGGCTATTTCTCTATTTCTTATATTTATATTTGTTTCATTTTTTGGCTTGCCATAATCACACCTAAAAGTTCTACTATTTTTTATCCTATTATCAGCTAAGCCATCTGATGCATATTGATCATTCTCTTTTGATGCATCTCTTCTACCTGAAGTACCTACTTTTTCAACACTTTGAGTATTATGCAAAGAAGATATACCTGGATTTTTAGCTTTCCATTGTTCCTATCATCTCCTCACTTCAGGGAAAATTATATTACATTTCTTGACTTTTGGATCATTGATCCCTTTCCATCTATGTCCTTTTTGTTGTTGCAACCAAATTTTGAGTCTTCTTTAGACAGAGTCACCACTCCTTAAATTAGGAGAAATTAACCTTTATATCAGCAAATTTTTAATTTTGTACCAACCAAGGACCAAATCTTGTTGGCTGCATCGTGTTTGCTGATTAGCCTGGGTCTTCAAATTGAATCTTGATTTAAAAATTTCCCAACAACGACACCAATTTGTTGGTTGAGTTGTGGACCCCAAATCCCTAAGGTTGGATAATCTCCCAAGTGCTAGGGGTGCCAAACCTAGGAAGAGTATCTAGAAACCTATGCTTAGGCTGGGCAACTAAGGACTGATTTTTGAGGTGGGTAAGACCTTCACTTCTGGTTCTACAAGACGAATGGGGGTTTCTTGAGGTGTTGAACTGACTGAGGAAACAATAATTGAATACTTGCCTTGCTACAAACTATACCTGTTGCACAATGTATCCCAATATTGGCGTCACAATATACCTATCGTGCTAGTTTGAATATGCAAGGCTATGCACCTCTATATAGCAAAAAATGCTTATCATGTAGAGTATTAGTGCTAGGGGTGCCAAACCTAGGAAGAGTATCTAGAAACCTATGCTTAGGCTGGGCAACTAAGGACTGATTTTTGAGGTGGGTAAGACCTTCACTTCTGGTTCTACAAGACGAATGGGGGTTTCTTGAGGTGTTGAACTGACTGAGGAAACAATAATTGAATACTTGCCTTGCTACAAACTATACCTGTTGCACAATGTATCCCAATATTGGCGTCACAATATACCTATCGTGCTAGTTTGAATATGCAAGGCTATGCACCTCTATATAGCAAAAAATGCTTATCATGTAGAGTGTGTTAGATATTGGTAAGGGCACCAATTGTTGTTATATACTCATATTTGGAAGCATGAAAAACTTAACACCATAATTGAAAGGAAGTGATTATAATTGTTTTGTTTAATCATTAATGTATTGGGTGATGAGAAATGGAGCTTAGCAAACCAGTGCCAATTCCAGTTTGGGCCACAAAGTCACGAATTCATACAAAACTTGTAACAATTGAAACCTTGTTATGGAATTTCAAAAGGGGAAGTGTAAGAGATGGTTGACCAAGGATTGTAAGAGATGGGTTATGCTGATTGCAAGAGATGGTTGACCATGGATCAGACTACATTTCTTGATGACACTAAGATCATTTAAAGGACTTGACCATTGCCAAGAGGAACACAACTGTCAACTAATTAACTTTCATAATGATACAAGTGTTGACAATAATTAATACATAGTCAGATAACCCATATTATCAAATATAATAATGGGCACCATCACAGTAACTACAAACTTTACTTAATGGTGGCTTTTGGGATGGTATTAGTATTGAAATCAATATTTTTAACTTGAACTGATGCACTAGGAATGATGTTTACTTTATGAAGTCACAATGTATTTATAATTTATGATGGTGTGGTGAAGATGAAATTTTGACTATTGCAGACCAATTGGGAATCTAACCTTGAACCTTGTAAGTGCACTTTGAACTGATTTTTCTTTGAGCTACCAACCCTTGATGAGTTGAGTGTTCTGAGGTGTTGAATGAAACTTGAACTGTCTTCAAGGCACCCACCCTTTTGAGCTCACCTAGATGGTAATAGTTGGAAGCCATGGACTGGCTGGTTTTCAAACCTAATACCTTTAAGGTGCACCTCAAGGTTCTCTACAATTGAGCGAAGCATCCCTTCTTGCGTTTGCACATTTTTATGGTGTTGATTGAAACTTCAACCAGAAGCTGTTTAGAGTCCCAAATTAGTAATGCCTTATGATGATAAACATCAAGGGATGCTTGTTTGTAGGGCATAGCTTGGCAATGGTCTACATTCATCCCAAACCTATTGTACTTTGGTTATTCATTTGTATTATGTGTGGAAAAATAAAAAATGCTTAGAATTTTGGACTTGTACTTCGCAATTGTTTGCAGTTATTATGTACAACAGTATCTAACAATGGTATTAGAGAAGGTTTAGATTTTTTCCTCCCACCCAATGATAATTCAAAGAACAACAAACCTACTTGGGAAAACACTTGTGCACAAATATTCCAAGCATTATAGAGACAATTAAACAACATGCAGAATCTATTGGACACCAAGAACAAACACAATGATACAATACAAAGGCAACATTGAAATTAGTCAAAGTACATAGAATGAAAATTAAGACAGTTAGGTAAATAAAATGGGGATACAAACAAAGAAATGATGACCCTGTTACAACTCCTCCTTGGGAAAAATCCAAAATGGAAATGTGATTGGACTTAAACTCTGAAGATGTTGTGGCATATCAAGCATGGGTCAACTTAGTATATAATTTCCTTGAACTGCCTGAGATCCTTGAAAAATACAAAGATCCCACTTTAGTTTTGCATGTCATACAATATCATTATGATGATGCAGAACATTCAAACAAAAGCCAAAATGGGCAAATAAGCCATAGAAACTTAAACAAAACTAAAAAATTCAATGGACAACACATTGCTCCCTCAAACGATATCTTAGAAGTCTCTATGAAGTGATTAGGTTTAAGACAAATAGGAAACATCAAAGAGTAGTTGAACTATTGAAAAATAATCAAGACAACTCAACTTTGTGAATTAACTTGAAATAGATACAGATTTATATATCATAGCAATGCAAATGTTTTGACCCCACCATGACTTTGACTGACATCAACAAATTTATGAAAAACAGGTAAAGAATTTTTTTTTTTTGCAATTTCTCCAAAGAATAGGCATGTAATGGGTTTGATTCTCTAATTTGTCACAGGTTCTAGTTTTATACAGTTTTTATGTCTTTAATCTAGGTTGATTGCTGGACTTGATGTTTGTCTTGGTTTGTTATGGTAAGAAGAGTTTAGGGCCATAGAATATTCAGTTTTGGTTTCTTAAATGGATAGAAAATTGCTCATTATATAGCATGTTTATTGTCTTCTTATAGCTATTTCTTTGGTTTTTATCTTTTCATAGGTTTGCAATTTTGGATAAATCTGTTTTTATTCATAATTTTAGTTGGTCTTTTTTAAGTGTTATAGGTACCTTCTTTCTGCTGTTTTTCTTGGCTATACTTTCATCCTGCATTGATCCTTTTGGTATGATAGATGATGATACCATCAATTCTTCTGGGCCTAAGCTTGCTACAAGCATGTGACAATGCCTCCTGTCATGGTCTCTTGCTTTGTATCTTCAGTAACTCCATGCTTCATTTAAGGGTCCTCCCCCCATAGAGATTTCTATACTTAGATACCATTGTTCGGGGTTTGAATGATTTATGTTTTCTCTTTCTTGTTTTGCTTATATTTCTTTAGTGCTTAGTGTTAAGTTACTTTTATATTATAGGGTTTACTTATCCATGTCTTCTCTATTATAACTGAATTTACTTTATGAGTTCTATTGACTGACTTTGGTCATTTGATGATATAAATATAATTTCCATCTCATTCCTGTTGACTTACTTTTTTGTTTATCGACTTGATAAAATTCATTTGATTTCATGTTAATCTCTTTGCTGCTTTCTTAAGCAGTAGATGATTATGGAGATTTTTCATTGCTATTAGTCTAAGTTGCCGGTTTTGGTATAGGATCGGGTACGAGTATGAAATACGGGTACGCTGGTACGACAATTTTTTTTCCTTGGGTATGGTACATTTGGGTATGACTATATATATACGCAAAAAAATTAAAAATATACAGAATTGTAAATACATTTGATAGTGTGATACTTCATCAATCATCAATCATCATTGAATCATTGATTAGTTGTCATTAAGATCAGACTGAGAGTGACAATAAGAATGACGATAGCACAAGGAGAAGAAGGAATATATCAAGAAACCGTGATAGAGATGCTATGGGTGAGTTGTTATTGAATGAGTATTGGGATTCAAATGAAATGAGGCGAGGAATGGTTGATAAGGGAAAGATAACTCTTAGAATGCATCCGGTGCTAGGCTTGTAACTATGCAGGAGATTGGAGAAGTGAAATGAGAAACAAAGGCCTCATGAGGCTAGAAAGGAAACCAAAGTAAGAAACACTCCTATGAAGCAACTAGAAGCAAAAATGAGTGAGACTTTGATGGGCCTGCTACTTCAACTAGATACCATCTAGATACCATTCAAGGACTGCATCCATCACTCAAACATATAAAACTTTTTTAGGGACTGATACATTTTCAGGTTGAATGCACTTTTTTAGGGTGTTTTTTAATGTTTTTATGTTCACTTTTGGCGCCCAGCGCTTGCAGGAGCATTTGGGAGTGCTTGGGAGTGCCCAAGGAGCACCTAGACAGCCCCGGGTTCCCTGTGGTTCCGCTAGCCGGGTTCCCTCTGGGTCCCCTCCTAGCGAAGCCACAGGGACCCCGGGGCTGCCTGTGCGCTCCTTGGGTGCTCCCGGGCTCTCCCCAGGCCGCTCCCGGACCTAGACGCTCCAGGCACATACACGGGGAGTGTTTTAGAAGAACCCGGTAACATAGCTATAAGTAATGGCATTGCTTTATAGTCCCAAAACTGACCTGTTTTTCTCATTCATTAATGTTATTCTAACTTTTTTCTGTCTGACATCAATATTGACATATACAACAAAGCTTGCATGAAGATAATAATTAGCTTTTAACAAGAAGACATGATGGGTGGATGGATATTTCGCCCCTGGTTTTTTTCAATTTTCGTAGTTACCTTTTAGCTTGTCAGTTTTCTTGGATAGTAGGTTCATTTCAATGGGTATTGTTTTCTTTTGCATCACAAGTCTTTAAAAAATTTAAATATCCCTTTCATATGCTGAGAATATTTGGTCAAATTTTGCAATCATACAGATTGTTGCAATTTATTTTCTTGTTGAGAGAATGATTAGACAATTGGCCATGTGATCTCTTTTTTGTGTAACACTATTTATTTTCTTCTGTAGATGTGACTGCTAGTATGTACATGCTGAATGCTTGAACTTTTATAGTTGTACATAATAATAATAAGTTGTCTGCACTTTTCAACCTCACTTGTTGCTAGTGGCACAGATCCGAGAAACCAAAACAGCTTAAAAGAGACTTAAAGTAGCTGTTTGATCTTCGATTTTGTTTATGCCACAAACATACCTGATGTGTATGATAGTTTACAGATTTAGTTTTTTTTTTTTGTATCATGCAGGACATTAGAAGGTAAGTATCTAACAGGTAGAATACCACCTGAACTTGGCCATGTGATCTCTTTTTTGTGTAACACTATTTATTTTCTTCTGTAGATGTGACTGCTATTATGTACATGCTGAATGCTTGAACTTTTATAGTTGTACATAATAATAATAAGTTGTCTGCACTTTTCAACCTCACTTGTTGCTAGTGGCACAGATACGAGAAACCAAAACAGCTTAAAAGAGACTTAAAAGTAGCTGTTTGATCTTCGATTTTGTTTATGCCACAAACAGACCTGATGTGTATGATAGTTTACAGATTTACTTTTTTTTTTGTATCATGCAGGACATTAGAAGGTAATTATCTAACAGGTAGAATACCACCTGAACTTGGGAAGATGAGTAGCCTACAGAACCTGAATTTAGCAAACAACCGCCTTACAGGAGATATACCTAGTTCTTTGGGCCAGCTTTCTAAACTTAAATACCTGTAAGTCATTTGTCCATGGAGTTGTTGAAAACCTATGTCAAAACCATTTGAAAATGATAATTTTAAAGTTTTTTTTAATTTTTTAATTTTTTTTAATTATGGTCACCTTTCAGAATTTTGTAAGGAAAAGCTAACGATCTGCAGAGATTTAAATTTATGAAATATTAACAAGTTATTTATTAGTTTTACTGATGATTCTTTTCATGCTAATGGCTTTTATTCAAACAGGGTGTTAGGAAACAACAATCTTAGTGGAGCGATTCCATACTCTCTATCAGCACTTAAAAATTTAATTGAACTGTCAGTAAGATGGTTATTTGAAGTTGAATTCACATGGCATCTATATTATGGTTGTTATTACTACTTTTCATTTTATTATTTTATGTTTTTGTTCTATAGAAGTGTGTAGTTTTCTGTCTATATCTGCACTCATGTTGATAGCAATAAAAAGGAATAAAAATAAGAGATGATGATTAAATATGTATGGAATTGACACATTGTGCATAAGGGTTTTATTGTTCTAGACAAAGGCAATACCTAGATTTTGATCATCTTTTAGATATTTGTGGCCATTAGTCTTTTATAATGAAACAGAGTGTTCTGTATTTGAAGAATCAACATTTTTGATCTATTTATAGATTTAGTTGATTAACATGTGTCTGTTTTGGGAAAAGTGTCTCAAATTTCTCAGTCTATGCATATCATCTGATGTTTCTTATGTAGAACTCTAACATGGGGCTGGTTGGATTGTTCCAGGAACCTTTCTTCTAATAACCTCAGTGGAGAAATACCAGAATCATTATTTGATGTTCATAAGTATAAGTAAGACACTTCCTTTTCCTTTATTGCATGTGCATCAGTGTTCTCTATAACTTTAATTCTCACTTTGAAACCAAAACGAGCAAATTAGTTGTTCCAAATCCATATTTATCAATTCTAAATGCCCTGTTTAATGTTAATTCCTATTACCTTCATAAATAATCAAACGAATAATTGACAACAACTATCTAAGCAGAAAATAATGAAATATTTATTTTGAGTTCATGAATACAATTGTAGAAGAGACTTTATTTTCTTTCATCACATTTAGGTACTCTTTCTTTATAGGTTCATGCACTTGAAGTAAATATCAGTGCATTAGTTGTTCCTATAATGTTTCGAATTTACACACAACCCCATCTACCAATGTCATGTCCCCTTTTCAGAATTAAAATAATTGGGAGAACCATAGCCTATTTCTTATTTCTTGTACGCTAAGAGATAATTGGATATAGTTCTAGGTGTGTTGGAGCAGCAAACTCTTTTCACAAAGGAATTTAAATGTGAGTTTGGGATGACAATTTTTTTATATTTGGGCAATGTCATTAGTGCCCAAGGAGTTTAGGTGGTCCAATAGAAGATCCAAGCCATCTTAGATTGGCCTCTAGATTGGCCTCGTCCTACAACATTGACACTGTTGACAAGATTCCTTGGCCTTTGCAATTATTATTGAATAATTGTTAAGGGGTTTACATGACTTGCAACACCCTTAACATAAATGGCCAACGAAGGAGCTTTTGTATGTTCAGTATCAGCATAAGAAGTTTTTGATAAACTTAAGGAGGTAACTGTTTTCTCTTCCATTTGTTGTAGTTCCAACTTCCTATGGACAACTTCAATCTCAATTTTCAAGTAGAATGAGGATAATGCATTTCTTATTTCAAGAGTGAATAGCCAGAAATTGTTTTTTGATGTCCCCTTTTACCTCAAGAAAAAATAAACAATAGAGAATAGGAGTGTGACGACTTTCATAATTTGCAATGCAAGAGAGTTACAAAGTAAGAGTAATTGAGACAGTAAGATGCACTAAGGAAAGGGAGACTGGTAACACATAAAACCAATTTTTGACTTTTGTTGAATATATCTATTTATTGTCACAAAAATTGACATGGGCATTTTATTCAACTATTTTCAGGTCAAGGTTATATTGTGTAGGTGATAAGTTTGTTTGGATCAAATACACTATTTGGAAACAATACAGCCATGTCTTAGAATGATATTGTCTATTCCTAACTTGGGCTTTTTGACATAATTATAAATTAACTAGATGATGGTAACATGTCTGCAGTTTCACTGGGAATCTCTTTAATTGTTCAAACTTGCCACACAGGCACACTTGTGCCTCAATTTCCTCTTCAAACTCAGGTTTCTAATTTCATCTATCATACAATTTAGATGTGGTAACCTGCCCAAATTTTTTGCTTTTATTTTGAGAGCTACACAATTTATGCTGTGGCATCTAAAATCTTGTTCTCTTAAAATTGCTTTGTAGGTTCCTCAAAGACGTTAAGGATTGGAATTCTGGCCGGAAGTATTGGAGGAGCTGTTATAATTTTTGCTGCAGTTTTAGTTTTTCTTTTATATCAGGGCCGACACCGAGAAGTTTTTGTAGATGTCTCTGGTATCACTTCTATTGACATTGTCCCCAATTTTTAGACCACTAAGGCCTTTTGATGGTTTTACAATTTAATAATTGACATTATTCATTGTTGTTTCTGTAAATCAGCAATAAATCTTACTTTCACAGATAAACTTCAATCACATGTTGAATTACTATAATCATTTTTCGAAGTATATGTCCAGTGTAAAGCATTTTTTAGAGCCATTGTAAAGCTTATTGGATGTTTCCTTCATATTTATTCATGGCACTGAAACATTTGTGTGGCAGGACACAGCTTGATGTAGGGTAACATTTCATTCAAAAGAAACAATCATACCTAGAATTGGTGATCACTGATTAGAATATATATTTCTATATTCTAGTCAAAATGAAACTAAGGGTTACTTCTCTATCCTCTTTGCATCAAAGAAGAAAGAAAAGCTATATTTTGGGGAGGACCATAATTTGCGACATAAGAAGACATGCTAATGAAATACTGGAAACTGGCTTTAACCGAAGTGAAGATCTGCCATAAGAGATTTAGCATGGATTGGGCTGTTTCCTCTGACAAAAGAATGCTGGAATTATAATGCCATCAAAGCAATTGGAAGCAGTTTTGAAGAATTTATCTAAACATTTGATGTCACACTCGAACTATCACCACTTTATGCAAAAAATTCTGAAATCTGGATCTAGAAAAGAAATTATTGGATAAACTTAAGCTCCAAAATGTTGGGAAGACTCCAGTAACTTGTACATCATCAAACATTTTCAAATTCAGGCAATGTCATGAATGTGATACTTTTGAAATATTTTAAAATGGTCTTCCAAAACAGCAATTACCCAAACTCCAAAACAACATTAGCCAACTGAAAATCAACTCAAGGAGAAACTATGGTCCTCTTTTAAAAACCATCTGATCAAACAAGTGAGTTGGGAAAAGGAACACCTAAATTGAGAGAGGATCATGGTAAGAAAGCTACCTGTAATTTCACAAGATGTAAGTGATTGTTTTTCCTCTCCTAATCTGTTTTAATGCTTTAGTGTTAATCTTAGAACACAAGGGAGTATAAGAGAATTCGGGTAAAGGGTTTAAGCAAGATCAAGACACAGAAGTAGAGACTTAAAGCAGGCCCATAGAATTTTTTTTGCTGGTTGATATGTTCAACAGGCTCTAGAACAAGAATAAAGCTCAGCAAATCAACTGAATACTGACAATGCTTTAGAAAGCATGGGTACACAGTGATGGAGGAATCGCCAGATAATATCTGGGATAACAAAATGGAGGGAAAGTAGATGAAAAATATTGGCAAACTGTAGAGACAAAGGATAAAAAGACAAGGAACTGACCATAATCAGTATGGACCAAGTACTTCAGAAGATCTGCACTCATCTGTGACAAAGAGTAAAATGAACACGTAAGCAAATACCACAGTATCTATTTAAGCATCAAGAACCAAGTGGAACTGCATCTTTAGGAGATTTTATGAGCATCTAAGCAAGCCTAAAAAATATGAAGCTATCATACTGGAGGAAGAAGGGAAGTGAGACTTATTAATTAGTATAAAATAATAAATGTGGTATAATGCATGCAAAGATCAATACTGATAAGATGAGCTGGGACAAAGTTAAAACCAATAGAAATCACATCAACTTGGAGATCCTTATTCAAATGAAGTTGTTCACATCTCCTTGGTCTTCCATTGTCAAGATGGTTAAAATGTCAATGAATGAGTACTGCAGGTTGTGCAACCTGATTTCAGTACTTGAGAAATTGATATATGGATATAAAGGACTTTTGTCTCTGTTCAAATAAAAGATGCAAGATAAAGATAATATTATCACTCATGTGAAGGAAATGAGCAATTTTAAAGCTCCAACCAATGCTCAGTGTTTCCACAGTTCTAGGAAATAGTATCCAAAATCCTAAGTTGACCTAACAGATAGTTAGCGATTAGAAACTAACATGAGCATCTGAATATAGACAGTTATATGTGGTAGCTAATAATCCTGACTTCATTATGTTGTTATTGCTTGTAGACTTGGTAGTGTATGTTACATGTTTGTTATGAACAGTTAGATCAATGGTCATGTCCTAACTGGAAACTGTTGGTCCTCCAAATAGCCTTTTCACTGTCAGGGTTATAACACTGATTTTATGTCTGGTCCTCTCTATACTACCCATGAACTAAAGTATCATTCTCTATATTTTATGTAATTGTTCCTCGGTATGAATTGTGATTCCAATCATTCTTTTGTAATACAACTGTGTTTTGGTAGTGTATATTTTATTGCATGCATAAGATCATGACTTATTAAAATGCTAAAATTTATTATGACTTATTAAATTTTTGTGATTATTTGATTACAATATATTCTGTGTTTGTTTCCTCTGAGTCTAGCCTGACAAATGAAATCAATGTTCATTATGCTTGTTAACTTTTTACGCTAAATGTGATGGCACCTCTCTTGCGACAACTCTTCTAGAAAACTGAATCTATATTCATTGTGAATGATCTCTTGCACTAAGAGGTCCATTTAGCCTTTTGAGCAACCATATGTTATACATGATCTGATGCATTCAATGAAATAGCCAAATTCTGCCTGATCAATGTGACAAGGACAAATTCCATGTAATTCTAATCAAAAGTGGTGACATTTCACTTGCCTTTTCTCATTAAATGGTAGCTGATGGTATATTTTCAAAAAGATCCACTTCCGCTTCCACTCCCTCCCTCCAGATGATATAATTGAAGGATCTGTGTTGGAAATTAATAATAGAATGAAGAATGTAAAAGAGGAAGAGCTGCCAAGTCATAACACTGTGAAAGGGTCTCCCAGAATTGTGTGCTAAATATCCCCTATAGACTAGTGATTCTGTTAGTTTTTTCTTGCAAGGTCTTATTTGACATCAAAATAATACAGTCTTCTTCATTTATTGGTGTCTAGTTGGTTTGATTTACTTCCTACTGTGACTATTGCCTGATGAGAAGTGTGTTGGTTTTGACTCAATAAATCATTTCTAATTTTTTTTGTATTCTAATATCACAACTCTTTAGATTCTGTTAATTTATTACTTGTCAAATTATTCTCAATATTTGTTTAACCTCATTCAGGTGAGGATGACCGAAAGATTGGTCTTGGGCAGTTAAAGAGATTTTCTTGGCGTGAGTTGCAACTAGCAACTGATAACTTTAGCGAGAAGAGTGTGCTTGGACAGGGAGGCTTTGGCAAAGTTTACAAAGGGACCCTTGGAGACAACACAAAGGTTGCAGTAAAACGGCTGACCGACTATCACAGCCCTGGTGGAGAGGCAGCATTTCTGCGGGAAGTTGAGATGATTAGTGTGGCAGTGCACCGCAATCTTTTGCGCTTGATAGGGTTTTGTGTTGCATCATCAGAACGGCTTCTTGTTTATCCTTATATGCAAAACCTTAGTGTTGCACATAGACTAAGGGGTATCTTTTTATTAGTCATTCAACTCTAATATGCTTTGTTCATTCAATATGGTTGAATAGAAGTAGATTTGTTTATTCGATTTTCACGTGTCTTGGATATATATATCAATTGCATAAAAGTAGCATTTTTTTTCTATGTAATTTATTTGTGACATTGACTACTATAGTTATATTTGACATTCATTTAAGCAATATAAAATCTTGGAAAATCCTTTTTTTTGTTGTGTATTGATTATCATACTTGTGTGCTGGATGGGATATCGAAACAAAAAACACAAGCTTAACAACCTTCTGGCTAATTCAGAATTTATGATCAAATTACTACTTATGAATTTGTACCCTTGTTTTTGG
The DNA here is from genome assembly GCA_007115665.2 of Sequoiadendron giganteum. Taxonomy (NCBI): domain Eukaryota; kingdom Viridiplantae; phylum Streptophyta; class Pinopsida; order Cupressales; family Cupressaceae; genus Sequoiadendron; species Sequoiadendron giganteum. Next base: position 28,836 of record VCHN02000801.1, read on the forward strand.
TAGTTCTCTAACACAAGGTATTGTGTGTCTGAAAATTGAATGAAGGTGAGATAAAAAAATGAAAGTTTATATGTACTACCACTATCATAAACTCCTTATTTTAACTACCTTAGTTGACTAGACCTTATTAGTTAATTGGCCTTGCTAATTGTATAATTGCTATTACTTGGATTAATTTATCTTCATTAAGTTTTAGATTATTTATTGGTTTTATTCTAAGTTACCGGTTTGGGTTCGGGGGTTCGGTTCGCCGGTTCGGCTAAATTTTTTTGGGGGTGGGTTCGGTTCGTTTTGGGTTTGTTAGTACAAAAACATGTAAAAAATAAATAAAAATAATATATATATATATGCAGCCTAGAAGCATGAATTAGGATTAGAACATCACATAACATCATATAAACAACAAAACCACCATAAACTTGAATATCATTTAAAAGTTAAAACATTTTAGTTTTTAAACATGCATGATAAATATTCATCGTTCAAACTTCAAGTTCAATATTACAACACTTCTAAAGTTTTAATCATCAAATGGATTCTCTAAATCATCCATATCAAAGTCAACATTGACATTAGATGAAGTAGGAAGACTAGATGAACCACAAGTAGTGCCAATGGCACTGTCACTAGCACTAGTATTGTGCCCATGCTCCTGTTGGATATCAGACTCCTCATATGCAACATGGTGGGAAGTGGAAGCATCCAAGTCAGTATCCTCGGGCCCTATATCCCACAACTTCGTCTCCCCTTCCTTGTAGTAACGTTGTTTGTGTGAAAGGAGACGCAAGTTGGAATGCACATATACTAAGTTCTCC
>VCHN02001487.1:0-21976 GCA_007115665.2 Sequoiadendron giganteum
CTACTCGAGTCACTTTTTCAAATGTGGATTTTCCCTAGTCACAATAGAATCAATATCTAGATTGAGAATTTTTCCTCTTTGTGTGAGCATATTTTATGATAGTTTACAATTGTAGAAACTGTTCATCTATGTTTCTAAACTTACATTAAGAAAAAAATTGGTTTTATGGTTGAGAATCTACTTGTGATAGGGATAATATCTTTCTTGTCCCAAACCCTATAAGGAGGTCAACTCAACAACTTTGATAATGATTAAGGAGAATAAGTAGTTATGTAAGTATGTTAGTGGGTTTTCTTTAATAACTTGTTAATGTGTGTAGAGGTATTCATTCCATATATTTCCTAGATGTTCCAAATGAATTAGAATTGATTCTTAAATACAATACCTAGCATGCCATTCAAATATTTCATACTTCAAGTCAACTCACATTGACTATACACAATAAGAATAAATACAAAATTTATATTTGATATTATAACATTCCAAATCATTTTCATAATTATATATCCAACCAAAATCATTTATACAATTATAATCTAACCTTATAATGAACTAATAAAACTCAATATTTAACATAAACTTTAAGAATAAATTATAACAATTTTAAATTATGATCCAATTATTTACCCATTTTCATACCCACAATTTATATACTTTTCACTATTAAGAATATTCAATATCTAATTTATTTCCATAAAAAATGAGATATGAGAATTGTGATTCTATCTCTCAATATTATCTATCGAGTGGAGTCAAATCCTCTTTATTCAAAACACGTGCAAATTAGTATTATCAGTTTGAAAATTTTAACAATTTTTAAGGAGGTAAAGTGAGAGACTGAGCAGCCAGGTAAAATATATTAATAATTTTAAATTATTATAAGATCTACTAAACGTAGTTTATACCTCTGAAAGCATGCCAGCTGTTGAAATATCTCAGTTAAATGTTCAACTTTGCTATACCTAATTGGTATGTTGTATTTAAGTTCAAACAATTTAAGCGTTCATTAAATGAGCTTTGAAAGTAAACGGTGTATGAGATATTTTTCTATGTAAATATCGTATATGGATCCTCTTTCTAATAATGGGCCATCATTCTTGGAAATGGCTATGCAGCATTAATTAATTAAAAATAAAAAGAACTCTTTATAGTGTATGTTTATTTTTAATTAATTAAAAAATCTGGTCAGATTGTATGCTGGATAGCTTTTTCCATCACTCTTGTCTGCCAGTCCAGTGAAAACAAGTAGCTTTTTCCATCACTCTTGCCTGCCAGTCCAGTGAAAACAAGACAGTCAAATTCCAGGTCACTTTCATAAACCTCAAATTTCCATTATTTTGAAGGACAACCCATGACTTTTAATATTGAAGTTCATCTGTAACGAGTAAAGTGGTGCCGATCTCTTCAGTTCTTCCCCGTAGTTCACGCTGTCTCTGATAGCATATTGGCATATGAATTTAAGGCAAGAACAAGATGAAGTCTAACTCTTTTCCTATTATTTCCTTGAAGAGGATCAGCTTTTCTTCTCTTCCCACCTAATGAACAATTGTAATGGGCCCTCACTCTTAGCCGCAAGTGCGGTGGGAACAAGATATACCGAACTCCAGTCCACTCTTAACCTACAACCACACATTTCCATGTTTTGAAGGACCACCGGTGACTTATATTCTTGAATTCCATAGGCACCGAGTGAAGGGGTGCGTTTATTAGTTTCTATTCATTCCCTCCCAGATCTCGCCCATGCTGTCTCTGGTACCCAATTGGTTTCAGAGCTTAAAGGAAGAACAAGATGAAATGCAAATCTTTCCCATTTATTCCTTACAAAGTATCAACTTTTCTTCCAACCCTCATTCTTCTGCTGTTTGTAATAAATTTTCCTTCCGTCATATGTTCGTACCTAGGGCATTCCTCAACTTTCACCGATGGCAGCACTTATTCCACAAACTTAAACCTAGTTATCAACGATCTTTTTGTTAATGGACCTAAAAGTTCAGGGTTTATTACTTCTTCCCACGGCCAATCTCCCAATAGGGTCTATGGTCTGCTCCAGTGTGGTGGAAATTCATCGGGTGTGAGGTGCTCAAACTGTGTGTTGGAAGCGAATAGCAGTATTCATGAACTTTGCCCCAACGACATAGGTGGGCGAATATGGATGGATGAGTGCTTCTTGCGCTATCACAACTCTAATTTCATTTCGAGACTAGATACAGCTGGATTTATGTTTGTCAACGCGAATAGTATAAGCGGTGAGGCTTTCAAGTCCACAAAAAGTAGCCTTCTGTCGAATCTTTCAAACAAAGATTACATACCTGCAAATAAGGGATTCGCTACTGGGTCAGCCAATTATTCTGCTTCAGGAATGTTATATGGTTTAGTTCAGTGTTGGAGAGATATATCAATACCAGATTGTAGATCGTGCCTTTTTACAGCAAGAACAAATATCAACGATTTGTCAAACCAAGGAGCCCATGTTCAGTACGGAAGCTGCAAGGTAATATATGAGACACGCCCCTTTTTTGCCTCTGCTCAGTCGCCCTCTCCACCCCCTGAGGGATCCACTGCAAATACTTCCACACCTCCAACGGCTTCCACACTGGCCCCGCCACCCGTAGTATCCAACACGGTTAATGGAACATCGACAACATCAAAAAGTATGTTCTAGAATTAGATTATCTTGTTTTCATTCTTATCAAATCAGAAAGTATGTTCTGTTTTTTAATCATTTTTGGTTTTCTCGTTTGATTGAAGATTGAATTATTTCATAGATCTTATAGTTATTGGATAACCGTGTAGTTTGTTGAGTCAAAATAATTGATCTATAATTTATGAGTAGTGGTTCACAAGAACCCATCTTTCATGATAATGAATGGTCTTAGTATTCATTGCATCTATGTGTTCATAGAGGTGAAGCATTGGCTTTTCCCAAGAGATCACCCATCCCAATACTACTCCAACTCAAGTGTGCTTAATCATGGAGTTCCTCCCAAGGTTAAGCCCACATAGCTTGCAACCTCATTTGCAAAGCCTTCAGCAAGTGTTGACTTTTATGAACCATTCATTATAGAGCCTCTCTCATCAATTAATAAATAAGTAGGTATTTTCCAGAGTGTAGATCAATGAGTTTGACTTGAAAAACTACATAATTAAATCAATTTGACAATTTTAACAATTTTAAAAAAGATAGAATGCGCAACTAAACAGCCAAGAAATATATATTAATAATTGTGAATTCGTATAAAATCTACTAAATGTAGTTTATACCTCTGAAAGCATGCCAACTGTTTGAAAGATCTCAGTTAAATGTTTGACTTTGCTATACATAATTGGTATGTTGTAGTTAAATACAAACAACTTTAAGTATTCATTAAATGAGCTTTGAAAGTAAACAGTGTAAGAGATCTTCTATTACCTAAAATATTTATAATGGGCCCGCTTTCTACTTACTAAGCAATAATAGTGGGCCATCATTCTTACTTGCCAATCCGGTGAAAACAAGATAAATCCAAATTCCAGGTCACTTTCATAAACCTCAAATTTCCATTATTTTGAAGACAACCCATGACTTCTAATATTGAAGTTCATTAATAACGAGTAAAGTGATGCCCATCTCTTTAATTCATCCCCACAAAGAAGTAGTTGACGCTGTCTCTGATACCAAATTGGCATCAGAGTTTAAGGGAAGAACAAGATGTAATCAATTCTCACCCTTTTATTCATTGCAGAGGGTCAATTTCTCCTCTTCCTACATAATGAACAATTGTAATGGGCCCTCACTCTTAACCGCCAGTAGGGTGGAAACAAGATAAACCAAATTCCAGGCCACTTTCTTAACCTACAGCGGTACATTTCGATGTTTTGAAGGACCACCCGTGAGTTTTATTGTTGAATTTCATTGGTACCCAATTTCTCTTCATCCCCTCCCCGAATTCGCCCATACTGTCTCTGGTACCCAATTGGTTTCAGAGCTTAAAGGAAGAACAAGATGATGTGCACAACTTTCCCTTTTATTCCTTACAAAAGATCAACTTTTCTTCCAACCCTCATCCTTTTGCTGTTTGTAATAAATTTTCATTCGGTCATATGTACCTACGTATGGCACACCTGCGATAATTCCTCACTTTTCACCGATGGCAGCACTTATTCCACAAACTTAAATCTAGTAATCAACGATCTGCTTCCTAATGCATCTCAAAGTTCAGGGATTAACACTTCTTCCCATGGCCAATCTCCCAATAAGGTCTATGGTCTGCTGCAGTGTACAGGAAATATATCGGCAGTCAGATGCTCAAACTGCGTGGTGGAAGCAAATAACAGTATCCAAGAACTTTGCCCCAACGACATAGGTGGGAGAATATGGTTGGATGACTGCTTCATGCGCTATCAAAACTCTAATTTTATTTCAACATTAGATACTAGTGGAATTACCTTGTTGAACCGGAATATTTTATTTCAACATTAGATACTACTGGAATTACCTCGTTGAACCAGAATATTATCACCGGGGAAGCTTTCAAGTCCACAACCAGTAGCCTTCTGTCGAATCTGTCGAACGAAGCTTACATCCCTGCAAATAAGGGATTTGCTACTGGATAAGCCAATTATTCTTCTGCTGGAATGGTATACGGTTTAGTTCAGTGTTGGAGAGATATATCAATACAAAATTGTAGATCGTGCCTCTTTACAGCAACAACAAATGTGAACAGTTGCTGTTCTTCAAACCAAGGAGCCTAGATTCAGTACGGAAGCTGCAAGGTAAGGTATGAGACATACCCCTTTTCTGCCTCTGCCCAGTCGCCCTCTCCCTCCCCTGAGGGATCCACTCCAAATACTTCCACACCTGCCCTGCCTCCCGCAGTAGCCCCCTCTCCTAATACGGTTAATGGAACTTCTTCGACGACATCAAAAAGTATGTTCTTGAATTAGATTATCTTCTCTTCATTCTTATCAAATCAGAAAGTATGCTCAGTTCTTTTATAATTTTTGTTCCTTCGTTTGACTGAAGATTGAATGATTTCATAGATCTCATAGTTATTGGAGAGTCGCCAGTTCGATTTGAAGCTAATAACCCTGTATAGGAAAATTTATGCTCTTATACTTTTTGTTCGTTTTTTGGTGGGGGCGGGGTTGCAGCCATTTCTTAGATGCCACAGTTAAGTTACAAGGAAGATAGCATTCGTTAAATTGCAATTAAAATATCTTCTTTCCATTTTTAGTACTTTTCAAGCATTATAGAGCTGCAGTTCTAACCAATAAATATTGAACTGTATTTTACAGAAAAGTCTTCCAGAACATTACCCATAGTTCTCGGTCTTATGGGAGGCATAATTTTGACATTAGTTCTTTTTCTGATTGTATTGAGAGAAAGGATTAAATTTGGCATTTTTGGGAGAACTACTAGTACTGCTGACAATCAAGGTGCTCCTTTGGGAATTCATTTCTAATTTTTAAGGGTTTTTTCTTATTGTGGTTTTAGTGTAACAAATTCTGTTTATTTTCTAATAATACAGAGAGGCATGCATTTTCCTCTGAATCTGGCTTATTTATGCAAGAGCAACAGTTTGTCTTCAGCTTAGAAATTCTAGCAGAAGCCACAGAAAATTTTCATGACAAAAATAAGCTTGGAAAGGGAGGTTTTGGTGTGGTATACAAGGTGAGTCGATAGTTCAATCTTGGTCTACAATAATGCCTATTTAAATGGAGAGCTCTAAATCTGTTTTTAATGTTTTAGGGAATACTTAGAAATGGAAATGAAATAGCAGTTAAAAAACCTTTCACCAGATCTGTACAAGGAAAGAAAGAATTTATGAATGAAGTGAAACTGGTGGCTAATGTTCAACATCGAAACCTTGCAAGGCTGCTAGGATGTTGTGCTGAGAGAGATGAAAGGCTTCTTGTTTATGAGTATGTTCCCAACAAGAGTTTGGACACATTTTTGTTTGGTAAGCTGTCATTCAATCTTAATTTACTTTGAGAAAGATGAAAGGGTTACAAATGTTCTAAAAATTTGGAATAACAGATTCAGAGAGGAGTAGAGAATTAGATTGGCAAAAGCGTCGTAACATTATCATTGGAATTGCACGTGGGCTTCTTTATCTTCACGAGGATTCACAGCTCCGAATTATTCATAGAGATATTAAAGTAAATAATATTTTGCTTGACCACAAACTCAATCCAAAAATAGCTGACTTCGGCTCAGCCAAACTCTTCCCTGAAGACAAGACGCATATTCATACAAGAGTTGCTGGCACATAGTAAGCATCATAATGATATTGTAGTTTGTGTGTTTTTAGATTAAAATTAATGATGGTTAAGCTATTTAAATTGTGAATTTCCAATTACTTTTCATTTATAAATATTTTAATTTAAAAACATATATATAATAATTTAAAATTTGAATGCAGCGGTTACATGGCTCCAGAGTATGCAATGCAAGGGCAGTTGTCAATTAAAGTAGACGTTTACAGTTTTGGAGTAGTATTGCTTGAGATCATCAGTGGAAGGAAAAACACTGCTATTGATCTTCCAAATCATATGCAAAATCTGTTGGAATGGGTAAGAAACTGGAATTCACAGTGCCTATATTTTCTCAACTGTTACTTTTCAATGTTAATAGTCATCCAAACTCTCTTATGATCTAATGAGATGTGATGCAGGCATGTAAATTATTCAAGAGAGGAAATGCCCTGAATATGGTAGATTCAAAGGCATCAGAGGTCAGTGAGAAGCAGGCCTTAAGATGCATTCATGTTGGGCTCTTGTGCGTACAGGCTAGTGCAACACTTCGTCCAGCTATGTCTAATGTTGTTATGATGCTCTCTAGCAGCTCCGTGACATTGCCAAATCCTTCAAACCCTGCTTATGTAAGTAATAGCGAAAGCCATGCTTCATCAACATCCAAATCGAAGTCACTATCAAGCTCAGGGCTCGAAGAGTACGAGAAGGGAACAACATCTCACACGACATCCGAGACAATTCCTTCAATAAATGAAACCTCGGTCACTCAAATGGAAGCAAGGTGACCTAGAACAAACAGAGCTCTGGATTATATCCTTTTTATAATTACACAATTTTTATGTGGGAAATACTACGCCGAAGGCGTTCCCTCAATGAAGTTCTCCGAAACCATTTTCTCTACGGACAGTTAAAATGGCAGGAGAAAGGATGCAAAGCCATCGGAGAGATCTTGACTATTCATAGCTTCTTGTCGTTTTGCCTTCTGCCTTGTTCGTGCATTTACTGTGGATGGGAGATTGTGTACCTGCTACATTGCATTTACTTTCATTCGTCGCCTTCTGCCTTTTTGATGTATTTACGGTGGATGAGAGTTGGTGTAAAAAATATCTGCCTTGATGCATTTCGATTGTTGACAAAAAGAGAGCATTGAGAGCATTTGTGCAAAATCTTGACGCAAGTCATTTGCCCTTTCATCCTATAAATGCCCAGGTAAATTTCTCTCAGCCTCTACACGGACACCTCAAATTTTGTTGAGTTTTTATTATCTAAATTAATTGTTTTGTTATCTATGCATAGGTTGCAATCCGTCGGTCTCCCTTCGTAATATTGCTCCAGCAAACTCTGCACATTTCCCCCATCGACATCCTTGACAAAAAGATAGAATTTGTGCTAAATCTTGTGGTTAGTCGCTTTCCCTGCTGTCAATTTGTATAAAATAACTCCATGGCATGACATTTTCATGTGGCATTCAAGCAAACAATAATCTTGTTCCTTGCTCAAAAAGCTCCCATTTTCACGTAGGCGGCTAAGATGCTGATAAGGGCCACAAAAATTGGGTTTACGCCTATGAGTTGCATTAGCTATAAAGTTTTAAAGACTTTTTAACAATCCATTTTGTGAGTAGCTTGCACTCATAGTATTGCATTCCAAAGTGGCGTCGCAGGGAGAATGTGTGCCAAGGTTGGGGAACTCAATTTCACAACTAGACTCTGCCTTGCCCTCCCCTCTTGAGCCCTCTTTTCTGGGTCTCTATATCAAGTAACAATAATTCACAAGGAATATGATACAGATAATTTACATAGAAAAACAACTCAGTAGTCACACAGACACACTAAGGAGCCAAAATATGTCGACAAAGAAAGGCAAAAGGACATACAAGAAAGCTACCAAAAAGAAAGTTTTAAGGGCATCATAAATAGACTGGATAGTCCATGTTATTACATAAAGCACAAAATTATTTCTTAGAAGCTCCCAAAAACAAGAAATACAGAGGAAGAGATTTGTTCAGTAGCATTCATATAGTGTGATGTTCACCCTTAGACTGAAATAAGCATCTCCCTCATATGCACCAGTAGAAATGGTGGCAATTCCTCTTGCCATCAAGAAATCACCAGTACCACCCACAACAGATAAATCTCTGTACTTGGTGAGGATTGGATCTGCTCCATTGAAAGTGATGGTTCCCTTACAATCTGTTGAGTTGAGCACAAATGTAAAGTCGAACCAAGCACTAAGGGTATTCTTCATGGCATAGAAGTAAAAGCCCTGAGCTCTTCCCAGTGGAGGAGAGTGCAGATTGTTATCCAAAGTGATGGGATCATCAAAGACAATAAGATTTCTAAAATAGTTATTGACAATCAGAATGGTGAGATTAGCTCCTTCAGGGGCTGCAAAAAGTGTAGATGTTGCATTCTCAGCATTTTTACCATTGTAGAGTATATAATGAGAATATAACACAAGGTTTTTACAGGTCTTTCGAAGAAGAAGCTTCTTCTTCCAGCTATGACATTCTGCAGATTCACTCTAGAAATCCTTGCCTATAGTGATTCACTCCACAACCATCAGTTTTTTTCCTCAAGCTCCTATGATGACATAAAACCCTATCATGCCGTGGAAAATAAATATTTGAAAGTAATTTTGGTAGACATTTTTTTATGTTAAATAGGAACAGTGATCGTAGCGAAACCTCTCAATGCCATAAAATAAAATTACGGTCAATCCACCCAAAACTTACAACCTAAGCTTGCTCCACATTAATGATCGTAGTGAAGCCCTTAATGTCATAAAACATAACTATTCAACTAATTTTGGTTTCATTTAAACTTCCATTCAAAAAACCCCTCATGATATCTGCAAATCAGCCAATTATACAGTGGAGAAAAAATGGAACAGAGGTAGAAAGATGGATAGTACTTGGATTTAGTTTTGGTTAGCCTCTCCATAGACTTCAAATGGAGCCCCACTACTATATTACTAAAAAATCCCTAAACGAATCCTACAGGAGCACCAATGAATCTTAGGCTATTTAGGTAGGATTTGAGATTTAGTTAGGAAATTCACTTTTCCTCTGTTTCTCTAAACTCATAAATAATAAAGGTAGTCTGAAGAAATACAAAGCTTCAACAATAGGTAATCATAGAATCCTATATGATATATATATTGGATTAGTATCTGAGAATTTATGCACTAAAATTGAAGAAGATTAACATACCTCCTCCATGTCTTTTTTTTTGTGAATTCTTTGAATCTGACCTCCAGCCTATATAAAGTAAATGCAAGCAAAAAAATGCATAAAAAACTGCCAAGAGACATCACTTGTTAACAATCATAATATAATGTCATGAATTAGCTTGAAGATCATGACTACCCACATACAAAGGAATAAGTCTTTGTATATCATAGGACATCATTTAGGTAATAGGGGTCTTCTACTTTCTGAAAAATATTGCAAGTCCTCCAATTATCCTTCATAATTTGTATAAGATTACAAATATATCAAAAAGAGCATTTTGACCAAATTCTAATTCCAATTTCATCTCTGACATTTGATGGAATATGTTTTTCTTATGATTCTATTTGTGATCCTTTAACGAACATTGGATTTAAATGGCCAATGATAAATACCACAAGACATAGGTGTCTTAAACTTTGTGAGTCCAATAAGTAAGGAAAATAGAATATGTAATCAAGCAAATGATACAGGACTTCGTATCACAGATCTCTTAAAGTTTTGAGATTGTAATTAAGAACAACAACGATTGGTTTTTACAAAACAAGACTATAATGAAGGATCAGTGGGAAGTCATTGGTGTCAAAATTAGTAAATAAGAATTAACACATCCCAAAATACCATCTTTTACATTTTGATCTCAAGGAAGTACACAAATAGTGTTGCTACAGGTAGGGACCCACATAAATTATTCTGATGAGATACTATTCCAGTTTCTTTCCTCATAAAAGCTTTGATTACTAGATATATTTCTTTGTTAATCTCTCACCATTCAAAAAAGGCTTGCATTTTTTTGGTTATTTTCGTATCACTACCAACCTGCCCCCAGCAAAATAACAAATATTTTCTAGGCTTGCGTTTTTTCGGTTATTTTCATATCGCTACCAGCCTGCCCCCGACAAAATAACAAATATAGGTATTCTAGTTGTAGGTTCCTCACAAGCAATTGCATTTAGAAAAGGTTTTTGTTTTTTTGGTTATTTTCCTCGACAACAGTTTCAATCACAAATATTTTACTTCCTTTATCCTTGCTCAACAATTGTTTATCACTGTTTCATATCAATATATTTTTTCAGTTGTAAAAGTAAAATCATTTTTTTGATTATTTTTTGATTATTTTTTGATTATTTTTATATATATGAATGTCAATTTTTAAGTTACATGCTTTAGCAAAATAAAAAAATTATTATGAGAAAATACGAATATCACATTTTCCACTTCAATACTTCAACAGAAACATATTTCAAGTTACTTTATTCAAGTATATACTATATTTATGGACTCCACTGCCCAAATTTTACTTCCAAAAGAACACTGTCTTGCACTTCAATACAAAAAACCAACTTTAACAACCATGGTACCTACTTTATCTTTTCCTTAGTTAATTGAAATACTTGTATTTGATTTTCTGATTAAACGACTGAAACTTGCCATATATTCAACTAGAGGGATTGTATACATTGTCTCTATTCCCAAATGGGATTTTCCTTTCTCTTTTTAATAGGCTAGGGTATGTGTTGCTCGAGATAGCACTGCCTATGAACAGGCTTCTCTATTTGGTGATGATCTTGTATTTGTTGCTAACATTTGTGCCTTTTTGTGCTTATTTTAATGGTCAGTGTTCATTCACGTAATTTCTCACCATGCTTTACTTGTATCCATCTTCTTTGTTCAATATACTTGTATTCATCTTACTTGTATTCATTTGCTTCTTAAGGAATCTTCTATGTTTCATGCTTCTATATTCCATAGCAACAGATTTGGTGTGTATTAGGATTGTATGGGAAGCTCCCTCATTAGGCAACCAAATAAACTAATTGAAAATAGAAGGTTGATATTTTTTGTATTATGTAAAAATATAATATTCATTAATAATAATAAATTTATATATGTATTTAATAGTTTTTTTTTTTTATCTAATATATAGTAATAAATAGTATAATCATATTATTTATAATTAATTTTTTATTATATAAAATATACAAAATATATTAATTATGCTAATATATACTTACCTATGGATGCGTAATCTTAAAACCAAAATATGCGATGTTGGTCGTAATAGGAATGGCCTTTGGTTAGCTATGTCATTTTTTTAATTTAATACAACTTTTGTTATGATCAATAACGTCGTTTGTAAACATGGTTGCCTACAATTTTCAATAAAATGCAATAAGAAGCCTTTTTAATCCCACAATGTTATCTTTTGCACTTGTCAAAATATTAATCAATCTTCTTAACTTCAATCTATGCATTCGAATTAAACTTATGTCAATACAAATCATTGTTGCTGCAAGTCACTATATTATGTACAACAAATTCTATGCACAACACCACAAATTTTATACACAACCACCCTTACTCACACATTGGTTTTTTTATAGTCAATTGTTTTTTTTTTTCTTAGAAGTTTATGTCACACACCTAAGTTATCTCCTACAAATTTATTTACATATTTGTACATGTTATTTCTACTTGTCTTGCACTTCTGTGAATTAATATTGCATTCTTGTGATCCCTAGCAACCCCTATCATGGAAAGCCAAGCAGAAAAAATGTAGGCAAAGCATATTTGTCGCAACCAACTGCAACTATTACGGTACCATGCAAAGAAGGATTCTATTAATAGAGGGAGACGAGAAAAGCATCACAACCTTCATGAAAAGTCTCCCACAAATCATATGTAGTCTATATTACTCCCTTGCTCTCCCTCCCAAATCCATCATCCTCCACTATTTCCTGCAAACTATTACACTGCTAGGAATTCATTCTGTTCAAAGTTGGACAACTTATCAAACATTTCAACATGTCAAGTATGCATGAAACAATATCCAGGAATAAGAACTAGGAAAGTGAATGGTATTAGTGCTTGTTCAAGGTGCATTTCAGAAAAAAATGGCAATCGCTTCTCAAAGTGGAACAACATGGACCCCGGTGAGCAGCCTGCTTGTTTGCAACAACTAACTCAAATCGAGGAGATGCTTATAGCAAGATTCAGCCCTGTCCTCCAAGTTACTTATGCAAGAGGGATCCAACTAAAATATTATGGCCACACTATTTTTTTTCCTCAAGATGTTACTATAATTGCTACTTATTTACCTCAACATATACATGACCTAGATATACTCATAGTTAACAAAAAAAATGTTGATTCCCAACAATATAGCTTCTATGTTTGCAGAGCATGTGTTCATGAGGCTTTGCAATATAAGATTTGTAATGACCCTTACTACAAAGATGTACAATTAGATGAGACATCTCTCTTATGCTTGCTTATTGCCTCCACTGACATCTCTGACCTTCTATATGCAACAACCTCAAATGCAATTCCCCCAGATCTAAGTTTCATCGAAACAGATAATTTAGATGAAGAACAATTGGAATAGAATGTGCAAACAACAACATCATTTGTGGAAAACCTGCCCCCTGCACGCACAAAAGTGCAAGAATTGCGAGCCTTATCGCAATTAGGGGAAGGACGCCCAACTCCAGCTATTGATTGGCCACCAGTTTCTTTGACACTCATCAATGAATACACCACTGAGGGATTATTTTTTATGGCATTCCCCACATTGTTTCCAAAGGGCACAACTGCATTCAAGCAACAAAATATGAAATAGGTCACGCTACATGAATATGCTCTCCATCTTTTGAGATACCATGATAATAGGTTTGGCCAACACCCACAGTTTAGATACTTCATACTTAATATTCTTATGTGCCACCGAAGCCAAGCCACAACTTCTATTTTTGTTCAGAAACACTTGGACTATAGTATGCCAACAACAATACTTGCCCTCCACAAAATATTAAAGGACCTTCCAAATGACAAGCTTACAGACCAGGTTATGTGATTTGGCTCGACTATACGTGGTACGGGCCCTTTTGGAATCAACGTAGAGCAGCGCTATCTGACATGGTTATTCAGGTTGGTTGCCTAACTCTATTCTTTACCCTAAGTGCAGCAGATACTAAATAGCCAGACCTACACAATGTCATGCCATCTACCACACCCACAAATCCTATGGCTGCATCACGGTGGAGGATCCAAAATATTGTGCAAAACCCACACCTCTCTGCACTTTACATGCATCACATATTTACTGCTTTTCATGAAGAGGTTTTGGAAAAGATTCTTTGCACAACTGACTACTGGTATAGGTAAACATATTTCACATTGTTTTTTTTTAATAGTTTGTGTACACCGATTGCTTACTAAGATCTCAACTCTTTAGGTATGAATGGCAACACCGAGGTTCTGCATATGTCCATGGCTTCATTTATCTCAAAGAAGCACCTGATATTGCCAAGCTACAATGGAATATTCTTGCACTAGTACAAAATGCAATCGACTACATTGAAAAATGTCTCTGCATGGAACCCGCACCCCCATCCAAACCCAATTGAAAGGGTTCCAAGGTCTACCTTTGAAAACCCTTGCTTAATGGACACAAGAATGATTATGTTGTCGAATCCTTCACATGACTACAGTGAACTTCTCAACTGCGTTGAACGCCATACACATTGTACCTTGAACACATGCTTGCGTAAAAAAAGAGCCACTCTTGAATGCTGCTATAAAGCCCCTTGGCCTATCCAAGACACTTCAATCCTTTCAAATGATAGTGGCCAACCAAAGTACACACCTACTCGTAATGATGATCGTTTGAATCTTCACAACCCCACTATCCTCTCTATTTGGCGAGCAAATGTAGACTACCAGCCCGTTCTCTCAATAGATGCAATGCTCAAATATATAGCAAAATATGCAGCAAAAGCAGAAACCAAATCCAAAACATACCATGTAATGCTTTTTCGTATTTCGACTTGTTTTGAGCCTGATAAGCCAGCACCAATAGATTTTAGAAAAATGCTTGTTGACAACCTAGTGGACCGTGATATTAGTGCCCAGGAAAGTTGCCACCTTTTATTAAAACTACCACTTTTCCTATCTAGTAGGATGTTTGTTTCTTTAAATGTAAACCAAAAAAACTATCAACAAATTCCACTCTCGCCCACATCCACATCAACAAACATAGACTACATTGATGCATACATGGCCTGTCTTGTTTGTTTGGAGACAATGGCACTGATTGATGTCACTCAGAAATGGAGTTTCAAAGCAACTCTTAAAGCAAACCAATGGAAAGAGTGTGCCACAAAAGCAATTGTTCGAGTATCCCCATGCTTCAGAAGCATTCCTGCAAAGGATGATCTGAGATTTCATGACTTCTGCTAGACTGAATTGCTTCTCTACAAGCCATTTTGTAACATTGCAAATGACTGTGGGACTTCCACCACTCAAATTGTTGCAAATTGGGAGAGGTTGGCATGCACCTACCATTCATGGCATGTGGGACGCATTGAACCAGAAATGTCTGTTGATCCTGACCCAGACACTCCATCAAGCAATGAGGAACAACCACAACAATGCAACTAGCAAGTTTTGTCAAGTGTACACCCAAGTCATTCACTCCACCTTAACGAACTTGAGATGCTCGGTAATCATGAAATTGACCTTAAACATGAATGGGAGACTCCTTCCATAGATCCACTACAACATTTCTCAGCTACCAACTTCTTAGAGTCAAACTGCACAACATTTCAAGTCCCCCTTCCGCCCAATGTATATATTGCGCAAGACCTTTCATTCAAGCAACAAAAAGCATTGGATTTAGTGTTTTCACACCTATGCTCCACCACTTACCAACCACCACTAGAAATAATTGTTCAAGGCACTGCAGGAACTGGAAAGTCTCACCGAATAAAAAAAATCAGGTTTGCACTCAATGGTTCAGCTCCAAACGGTCATACATCACTACTACTTCTTGCGCCTACAGGTGTTGCAGCATTCAACATTGGAGCATCAACAATTCATTATGCTCTTCACATTCCCATCAAAGAAATGGCTCCCTTGCAAGGCCAAACACTAGCAAGCTTCCAAGAGAACATGTGCTTCATTCACTACATTCTTATAGACGAAATGAGCTTCATCGGCCCAAAGTTAGTAGAACGCATTGACATCCATTTGTGCGAAGCTTTCCCTACACATAACCACAACCCATCCGAAGGACATTCAGTCCTGCTCTTTGGAGACTTGGGCCAACTACCTCTAGTCAAAGACATTCCTATGTACTCTTCTTCTTCCTATGGTGGAACACTATGGCGAAGCTTCGAAATAGTTATTACACTTAACAAAATATTTCATCAAAGTGGAGAGGATCCCACTCAAATTCTATTTCGTGAACTCTTGTGCAATTTAAGGAAGGCTGAACCTACACTTGCAGATTGGCAACTACTAATGTCACGATCAAGCTCAACATTGACATCCATAGAACAAGCTGCTTTCTTATCATCCATACATCTTTTTGCAACCAATGAAATGGTCTCACTCCATAATAAGCGCATGTTGTTATCTCTAGTGCATCCTGTTGCCTTATCCACTGGAGAGCAACTAGGGAGCTCATTACACTCACATCCAGATGATGAACAACTCCAATCTATGATCCTATTGTGTGTCAACCAAAAGGTTACGCTATGTTGTAATTTGTGGACTAATACAGGCCTTGTTAATGGTGCTCTTGGACAAGTCAAACAAATTGTCTACAAGGAGAGCAAAAAACCACCGCAACTCCCCTTGTTTGTTGTTGTTCAATTCAAGCATTACATAGGGAATTCCTGGGATCCAAAAAATACGACACATGTCCCTATCACCCCATTGAGTCATGGTGGTCGACGCCAAATTCCACTTAAAATGGCATGGGCCTTAACCATCCACAAATCACAGGGCCTTACACTTGAAAGGGCCACTATTGACATCGGCAACATTGATCGGCAAGGGTTGACATTCACAGCTATTTCAAGAGTCGGTCAACTTGGAGGTCTTCATATCCACCCTGCATTCACATTCCAAAGATACACACGCATGCAACAAAGCCCTTATGTTGCATGAAGTCTAAAAGAGGAGGCTCGACTGTCAGCACTATCGGCTTCAGTCTCTTGACATTCTCAAATATTTTTCAAACTTGAGAAATACAAGTTAATTTTATAATTCTTTACTCCTCTGTCTTCCAAAGTCTACATTACTAATGCATACACAATTGTTCCTACAATAAGTATCCAATCTGTTCCTCACATTCCACATTCACTTTGTAGGCCTGCCTCCTACAATGCATAACGGTGAACCACAAATCTTCCAGGGATGCCCCCTCTACAAAAGGTTTGCTACAAACTTATACTTTTTTTTCCAAAGTTTCAAATCCATGGATGGAGTTTTTTTTGCCTTGCATATTTCATCTTCACTACCTTGTTCCATTTTCCTAGCATAACAGGGGTTTGTATACACAACTAAAATGAAAGACATGGTTCCAACATCTTATACTGCAGCTATTGTTTCTACTTGACCTCTCCCTTGCAAAATTGTTTCACAATGGTAAATCCTTATGCCTTCTCTTTAATTACTTCTTGCTCTCCATTCCTCTCTAACTTAAAAATAATTGCATTTACCTTTCAAAATTGTTTCACAATGGTAAATCCTTATGCCTTCTCTTTAATTACTTCTTGCTCTCCATTCCTCTCTAACTTAAAAATAATTGCATTTACCTTTCAATTTTACGGCACTCTGTTGTTCAAATTATGTGTTCAAATTCACATTTAAAATAAGATCTGTTTGGTACCAATATAGATAAAAAAAAATGGCTTGAATATAATGCAGATTTATTCCAGTAAAAGTAATATCAAATGTGAATATGATATCATATATCAAATAACAAATATCAAATGCATACCTTGCATGAACTGCATAATATCAAATGTGAATATGTAACCTGACAAGTATAGCATTTGTAAAAGTAATGCTCGGATTCATGTAAGAATAATTTACTTAGACATAAGTTTGTTGCCAGTCATTATTCATCCAATATGTCAAATTTTTGTTATCCTTTATAGAAATAGCAATGGTTATTAGCTCATTTGTTATTTCATACTGATACGTATTATTTGATTTCTAAGCTCAAAACATGAGGATCTGTAACTCAATATAGCTTTTCATTAAAAAATATTAGAGATTGGCTTTCTCTAAACTGTTGATGTTGCAAATATTTGACAGAAATTTATCAATGTCCTTGCACCTTGTATTGAAATGGGATAGAAAATATAAGGTATGGCCATCCACCCCATTGTATTTGGTATATTTTTCACAGTTGTAAATTATAACCAATGGAAAATTTGGCTTGCACCATAAAAAATAAAGAATATTTTAATTGTCCCTCATTATTAAGATATCTAATTTATTTTTTCCTTTAATATGTAGGTTGCAACATGGATTTATATGAACTAATTGATGAAACCTATCAAATATTATTCTAAAACTGGTCTTCTATTATTCTATCAAAGTCTGCAGACTTAATACAATTTTATCCAGTAGTCATCCTATGCGCTGTCCCAAATTCTGTAATAAATTAATGTAATATCATTGTGTCTTCATGGTTACCAAACATTCACATGATTTCTGTTTATGTGCTCATTGAGATGTCTTTTGTTTCTGTTTATATTTGTTCAAACATTCACATACGTCAATAATATTCATCTTATTACAGCATACTTTTAATGCTTGCTAAGCTTTTTCATTTGTTGGTTCCATCATGTTAAACTATTTATATGAAATAAGGACAGCTCCAGTATGTGCTCATTGAGATGTCTTTTTTTTATGTTTATATTTTTTCATACATTCATGTTAT
Organism: Sequoiadendron giganteum; assembly: GCA_007115665.2. Taxonomy (NCBI): domain Eukaryota; kingdom Viridiplantae; phylum Streptophyta; class Pinopsida; order Cupressales; family Cupressaceae; genus Sequoiadendron; species Sequoiadendron giganteum. The sequence goes on from VCHN02001487.1 coordinate 18,201, forward strand.
TACAACATACTTTTAATGCTTGATAAGCTTTTCCATTTGTTGGTTCCATCATGTTAAACTATTTATCTATTGGTCAACATTTGCTTTCTCCAAACACGGATATATTTGTGGGGCAGACTCTAGTTTTCAGCTGCCCATGAAGAGAAATTAAGGAATAATATAACATAGCACTAGAAAGGCTGGAATCCAGGAGATTCTGACTTACAAAAGAAGTTAAAAGCTGATGAAAATAGGCAGAGCTTTGATGGCATACATCTGCATTATTGCTGGATTTTGGGTGATGAATATTAAATTGTAGCATGTTATCATTACAGTGATCAAGATTGTTTATATGTTGTTTCATTTCTCTCTCAAAGTTTGAAGGGGAAACTAAGAGCTCAGATTCTGGAGAAGCAAAAACTGTGGAAAGATTAGATCATATATAACTGTCATGAAAATATGGGAGTGATGACAAAGATAAGCGAGAAGCCAAGCATTGCAACAATCAAGCGAAGCTCCAGTCGACCCACATTCACCATGAAGTGCACCCATGAATGGTAGGATTTATAACATCTCTTTACTAGTCTATCCAGCATAAAACATTTTATTTGTGTACTGGTTATTGTTGAAAGATTTGTTTTCATTTGCATTTAAGGGTGACCTAGGCTATTTAATTAAGGGCTTAATTGATACAAATTCTACTTCCTGGACAATATGAATGAGTTTTTTTATTGATTGGAATTGGAGTTTTCATTAAGCTAACTAATACCGTTGTACAAAATTACAGATGAAATTTCATTAAGCTAACTAAATTTTCAGCCCTGTTTATGATTGAATGACATCTTATCATTTTGTATTACAATTTTGTGTTATTCATATAAGAACTTAAATCTATGTAATCTAAACTGACATTTCATTAATGTACCCAATCTATTAGAAAATATGAATAGTTTTTGCCATTTGATAGGCTTCTCAGTTTTCCAGATAGATAAACAATTAGCTATATATATGTAGAACATTAAGAAAGAGTAGTTTATTTGTCATCTTGAGTCTATCCCACCAACATTGCTGCAGTTTGTCGACAAAACAAGCAACTATATATGCTCTGAACGTTTTAGAGCATAAAATAAGTAATAGGTTAGATTAACTGTTGTATCTCTCGGAGTTGATCTTGTAGGCTAACTTTTGTTTTGGGTCTGGGTGAAGATGTTGATTTGGAAGTTCATTGACATTTGCAGATATTGATATAATGATAAATCTACATGTGGTATTAAAATCTCAACTTAGGTTCAATTCCCTTGAATTATAATGTAAGGAGTGTTGAACTGACTGATGTATCTGGGGGAGTTGATCTTATAGACTAACCACTATTCTGGATCTAAATGAAGATGCTGATTTAAAATTCACTAAGACGCCTGCAGATTTTGATGTAAGAAAAAATCTATAATAAATTACTGTATACTATATAAATTCTATAGTTAAGTATTCCTTCCTATAGATCCTGAATAAAGACATTTTATTCCATTCTATCTATCCCTTGGTGTTTGGGAACCTAACTCAAGCCTCTTCATGTTTACAGTAATTCATTAAATGGCATGGGTCTCTTACTCAACTTGGATTTCTCCTTGTATCCAATGCCATCTCCTAGCTAGGATAGGTATTGGATGTAGATTTTCTTTTGAAAGTGATGGTGTCCTGTGAAAATGATGTTCAAAAATTAGTTACATCTGAATCAAAGATGGATCGGTTGTCAAGGTCGGTAGTTCAATGATGAAACACCTCAAACAGTAAATGAAAGGTCTTAAATTTGATTGTTAATTGATCTATGAAAAATTTATTACTGTAATAACATCTAATTATACTACTAAGAGTTTAAATAGTAGCTAAACAGTAGCTACATTCTGATTTCTAGGTTGTTGAAACAACTCACTATTTGCAGTTGTGCATATAAAGGAGGGTTAACAGGTTGGTCTCCATCAAATCTGTGGCGTACCCATTGCACACTAAGGTGCAATTTCTAGTTTATATTTTTTTGGCAAGTGAAAGTCTTAGAGTGTGGACGATGTACCTAAACTCTTAAAACCATAATAGAGATGATTTTCAAAGTTTATGGAGAGAATTTTCAAAGTCATTGAAATTATAATTTTATGATATTAAATTTATAAAAAAATCAATTATACCTCACTTAATCATATCTTTACGTGAATTTTTTTTTGATATAATTATGTCTACATTGACTTTCAAAGGTTTGATAATGAAATAAGAAATGTCATTTCATTGTGAAAAAAATATTACGGTTTTAGTAATCAATGTTACCTCTTCAATCAATTCCATTAGTAAATTATGTTTGGTTTCTCATTTTCTTGTCATATTTTCATGTTTTCACATTGATTTTTATATAATTGCAATGGAGAAATTTGCATATTCATGACATGTTTTTCTTAATTGTATGTTTGTTAAGGAATGATATAATGTAATTATATATTAGGATAAAAATAATAAGTCGAGTGTGAAAAGATGTTAATAAATGTGAAAGATTGATAATAATCTATTTACAAATTTAACAACTTTTTGGAAAATCATTTTGAATTATTAAATTTAGATTGACGACCCTTCTTTAAAATATTTTTGGTTTATCAATATATATTTTTAACAACGATTCTTTGAAAATATTTTTAAATTATTGATTTATATTTTTAACAACTATTTGAAAAATGTCTTAGTGCAGACTAGATTTTTCAAAGCCACGTTAATAAAATTATAATCTTTTTACAAGTAAGATTTAAATAATTAGACACTTGTGCATGATTATTAATTGAGAATTTCCACATTCATATTAATATTTGTGTTGATTAATGATTATGTATGATATATTTTTACACCGAAGGTATTCCCTATTTGAAAATAGGCTAGCTAACTTCTACAATCAAGGTTTTACATCATATAAAAATGATGCATGACAATTGAAATGTGTTCAATTGTTGATTATTTTTCGTTAATTTTTTATTTCATTTTGGATCGATTTCCATAGTTTTTATTTACTTTATAATATTTTACTATATACAATCTATGACTGTCGAAGCATTCTATAGGTTAATGTTTAGCAATGGCATTTTCTATAATATAGAAATCCTTACCCTAATATATAAAATTTTAAATAATATAAATAAAAAGTATTTTTATTATTACCATATAATAATAATGCCTTTTCTCCTTGACCAAGTAATTATATTTATATTTAAATTAGATAATATATGAATAATATAATGATATAATATATAAAAAATATATATATTTATATTAGATATTATAAAAAAAAAAATACTATTATATTATATAATTATATTTATTTTTTATTATATATTATATTATACAATATCAAAATAAAATATTATATATATATATAAGGTGAATTGCTACCTTAGTGGGTAACACACTTCTATTAATTCCAAATGAACTTACAGCAAGAGAATATTGTGTTGCCCAACTAGACACTCTAAAAATTGGTAGAGACGGTTCACCATATAAAGCATACAACAAAAAATACAAACACCATATTTGGTAGGTTGATTACTCTATATGGTTCAAAACAACAATAACACCTAAACCAAGATCAGTCAAGCATTCCATCGTAGAGTGCCTCAGCACATCCTTGTTTGTTGATATATACTCTAGGAAAATGGCCAAATCTTTGGCCATCACAACCCATATGAAAAAATCCACCACTTCTTGCATTTGTGGATGCGCCCTAGTCTTTGAAACATCAATGATGTTCCATGTGCACGTTGGCCAAAAGA
>VCHN02004703.1:0-11312 GCA_007115665.2 Sequoiadendron giganteum
AATCTAGATACCCTATAATCTTCATCTGAAATGATACCTCTGAGGCATACACAAAGGGATGGAATTTCAACTTCAATGGGCAATATGGCTTCTGATCCATATACCGAAGAAAATGGTGTAGCTCCCATTGGTGTTCTGATGCTTGTTCTGTAGGCCCATAGTGCAAGATTGAGTTGAACATTCCAATCACATCCAACATCATTAACCGTCTTTTTGAGAATTTTGAGTATGGTTTTATTTGAGGCCTCTGCTTGGCCGTTCCCTTGAGGATAGTACGGTGTTGAAAAATGATGTTGGATGTGGAACTTTTCACATAACTCTTGGACATCTTGATTTTTGAATGGTCGTCCATTATCTGTGATTATAGATTGAGGGATTCCATACCGACAGATGATGTAGTTCAAGATAAATGAGGAGATCTGTTTCTCAGTGATGGTAGTAAGAGGTACTTCCTCTATCCACTTTGTGAAGTATTTTGTAGCCGTGGTAATGAACTTATGTCCATTAGATGAAGATGGATGTATTTTTCCTACCAGATCTAGGCCCCATTGACAGAAAGGCCATGTTGATGTAAAAGGATGCAGTTCTTGTGCCGGTGCATGAATCAGATTGTTGTGAACCTGACATTTGTGAAATTTCTTGACAAATTGATATGATTCTCTTTCCATGCACGACCAATAATAACCTAAATAGAGGAGTTTCTTAGCGAGAGTCATTCCACTTGAGTGAGTACCACAAATACCCTCGTGAACTTCTCATAAGGTCGTTTCAGATTCATTGCATTCTAGACATTGGAGTAGTGTACCATCAAGACCTCGATGATAAAGGACATCTGTGATTAAAGTGTGTTAGGCAGATTGATGGATAAAGTTACGTTTTTCATTCCTGGAAAGGTCAGGAGGTAGGATATCATCTTTCAGATAAGCATAGGTTTTTTCGTATATGGAGATTTCAGTGGTTTCTAGATGACATATGGTAGCGGATTCTGATTCATAATGGGAAGGACATGATACTTGTTCTACCATAAACTCATAACAAACACGCTTCTCAGGTAATTGTAGTAATGAAGCGAGCATAGCCATAGCATCTGCAGCTTTGTTTTCCGCTCTTGGAATCTGATCAAACTTGATACTAGCAAAGGATTGTTTCAGATTATCTATTTGTTGTTTGTAAGGCATCAATTTTTCATCTTTGGTTTGATATTCATCATTGACTTGATAAATAACCAATTGAGAGTCCACATAGACTTGTAAATCTGTGATTTTCCATTGAATTGCAATCTTGACCCCAATAATCAATGCTTCATATTCTACCACATTATTGGTACATTGAAACATGAGTCTGTATGATTTTGGAATTGTGTGTCCTTGGGGAGAGATGAATAAGATCCCTATTCCTGATCCTCGTTGTGTATATGATCCATCAAAGTATAGTATCCATTGTTGGGGAATTGCTGTCATGATGTCTACATCTGGGAATTCCATTGTCATTGGGCGATTACCTGGCAGAGGATCTGTAGCTAGTTGTTCAGCAATTGCTTTTCCCTTGATTTCCTTTTTCTCGACATATTGAATGTCGAATTCACTGAGGAGCATAACCCATTTTTCCAATCTACCTGTTAAGGCTGCTTTACTTAGTAGATACTTCAAAGGGCCAATCTTTGCAATTAACCTGATTGTATGAGCCATCATGTGGTGTCTCAACTTTTGAGTAGCAAACACCACTGCTAAGCAAGAATTTTCTATGAATGTATAGTTTATTTCATAGCCATTTAAAGTTCTACTGATGTAGTAGATAGCATGCTCTTTTCCTATATTATCCTCTTGTGCTAAGAGTGCCCCCAATGAGATATCAGTTGTAGCAATATACAATATGAGGGGTCTTCCTTCTGTTGGTGGTATGAGAACAGGTGGTGGCATTAGATATTGTTTGATCTGATTGAATGTCGCTTCACACTTCTCATCCCATATGAAAACTATGTGTTTATGTAATAGATGATTGAAAGGATGACTTCTATCTACCAGCTGGGAGATGAATCTTCAGATTGATTGAAGCCATCCTTGTAGTGATCTAAGCTGGCTGATGTTTCTAGGAGGTGGCATCTCCATAATTGCTTTGACTTTTGTTGGATCCACCTCAATGCCCTTTGCTGACACAATGTATCCTAGTAGCTTTGACGATGTAACCTCGAAGACACATTTCTTAGGGTTTAACCTGACATTAAATTTCTCCAGCTGTCTGAAGATTTTATCTAGGATATGCAAATGTTCTTCCCTAGTAGTAGATTTCACCAAGATGTCATCCACATAATCCTCCATGAAAGTGTGCATCATATCATGGAAGATCGTAGTCATTTCCCTTTGACAAGTCGTTCCTGCATTTTTTAAACCAAATGGCATGATGTTCCAGTAGAAAGTTCTCCATGGACATGTAAAAGCCATCTTTTCTTGATCTTCTGGAGCTATTCTTATTTGATTGTACCCAGAGAAACCATCCATGATTGATAAAATGGCATGCCCTGCCGTCAAGTCCATAATGATGTCAATATTTGGAAGTGGAAAATCATCCTTCGGGCATGCTTTATTGAGGTCCCTGAAATCTATGCAGATTCTGATGCTATTGTCCAGCTTGGAAATAGGCGCAAGATTTGATATCCATTCAGCATAATCTATAGATCGTATGAATCTAGCATCCAGTAATTTCTTTAGCTCTGTTATGACCATTAATGCTATGTGGGGGTGCATCTTTCTTAATTTTTGTTTAACGGGCTTGATTCCTTTTGGCAAAGAAAAATGATGCATAAGCAGATTTGGATCTAAGCCTGGCATATCAGAGTATGACCAAGCAAATTTGATGCTTCTTGCTTTGAAGAAATTGATAAATTCCGGCCTCTCTTGATCAATCATTGATTCTGCTAGATGTAGTACTTTTGCCTTCTCTTCTGTGCCAATGTCCACTAATTGTGTAGGTTTGACCAGAACTGATTATCATTCATGATAGTGTTCTGGGAGAGTGTCAAATATTCCATCCTTTATTGCCTCAAAAAGGTTTTCACCGTTGGATGTGTTCTTTATTTTTACTTTTTCCAGATCTAATGCTGCCATAGAATGGTTTTCACCATTAAATCTATTTTCCCTGTTGTTAATTTTGCAACTAGAAGATTTGACACCCTCCTGCTGAGTCGTATTGTTATGAGTAGTATGGATAGAATTTGTATTAGGATCAGTATGACATAGGAAATGCACGATGGCATCATCATTTGCAAATTTTGGTATAGTCAAAGGTTCAATAGGTTCCCAATCAATAAGTTCTAGATGGATTAATGGCATGGTATCATCAGATTGATTTAGGTCAATGGAGGTAAGGGTGAGGATAGAAATATCAACATAATTATCATTTGGGATATCGAGATCCATGATGGTACCCTCTTTGAAATCATCTAGTTCACTCAAATTTTGTTCATCCTCACTAGAGTCATCGATATTTAGTGATCCCTCGACAAATGGTCGAGACCCAGAGCCTTGGCCCTCCTCACGTGTAGGTGCATATTTTTGAATCACATCGACTGGAATATCAATGTCAAGTAGATCACATAGTAATGCCCACTCATATTCATTCGAGTCTATTTCAAAACCATCTCTAAAATGAAGGATATTTTCCATAGCTGTCCTTTTTAGTTCCTGCTTCTCTTCTTCAGAGTACCCTAGTCCTAGTTTTTCTTTTGTGTGTAGAGTGAGAGGTGTGATAGGTTATGAGATTCCCTCCTTTCTTAATCCCAATGGTCCTTGTCCTTCATAACCCATCTTTTCAAGTATAGCCTTTCCTTTTCCATACTTGTCTGTGTTGATGCTAATATTTTTAGTATCGGTCTCTGATGTTGATGTTTCTTCATCCTTGTATAGCCAATCCAAGATTGCTTTGTTGTCCATTTCTTCTACTATGGTTCCAGATTTTACAAATGTTTCATGAAGAACTAAGGTAGGTACAGATGTTGGAGGTTTGATTAGTGATGGTTGACCATGTTTCCTAGGGGATGGCATTAACTATGATAAGTTAAGTGATTGCTCCATTGAGTATTGTCCCATTCCTTTATCTATCAACTGAACTTGCTTTTGAAATTTGTCTGATAGAGAAGTTTGTGTATCTGGATTGTTTGTTTCATCATGACTTATTTCATTTTCTTTACCTTTCTTTTTCACCCACTTGGTAGAGATGCTCGGACTTTGTTCGTTCTTGGATGATGATGAACTTGAAGCTTCCCTGTTGTGAGGGACAAACGTGTCTTGAGATATTCTTAATGTGTCACAATGTTGTGGGTGATTATAATCAGTAGCTATAGTCACCTCTTGTCCATTTACTGGAAACTTTAGGCATTGATGGTATGTAGAAGGTACGGCTTGCATTTCATGAATCCAGGGTCATCCTAAGAGTATATTGTATGTCAATTCTCTTTCTAATACTTGACATGCTATATGCTTCATCACAGGTCCCACTTGAATGGGTAATACAATCAAACCTTTGGACGATCTTTCCTCCTCATCATAGGCTTTGATGGTCATTTTCCATCGAGCATCAATAGCGTCTTCGAAATATCCTAGTGCACGGACTAATTTGAGGGTGCAAATGTTCAAACTAGCTCCCCCATCTATTAGAACTCTCTTAACATGATGATTATGGATATAGACTTCGATATGTAATGATGTGTTATGTGGATGGTTTAATGAGACATCATCCTATTGAGAGAATGACAGACAATGCAAGGTAGTCAGATGTCCCACCATAGCTTGGAATTGACAAACATCCAAATTATTTGGTACAGTTGTGGCAACTAATGCTTGTTCAAGAACTTCTTTATGTGATGGTGACAACCTAAGGAGTTCCAGTATTGAGATTTGGGCTGGGATGTTTTGTAATTGATCAACAATATTATAATGAGATTGAGGCGTAACCGCACTTTGAGATCCCACTCCTTTTAATACTACCTTGGCTTGCCCCCTAGTCATGACGTTTGCTGGTTGACGTTCTTGATTCTCTCGGGGGGTGTTTTGCATTTGATTGATAACATCATAATGCGATGGAGGTGGAACTACATGTGTGGATCCAATTCCCCTTAACATTACTTTTGATTTCCCCTGAATCATGATGTTTGCTAGTTGATGTTCTTGATTATCTCTGATTTTTAAAACATTGATCTGATTATCAGAGTTTTGCACACTTGGGAGTAAATCCAAAGAGGTAATTTTGTTGGTTTCATTTTCACCAATGTTATCAATAACTGTATGATCATGTTTTACTTCAGATAGACACAGGATTGTTGTATTATAGACATGATTGGCATTATTCCCTTTGCTATTTGATGATGATGCTCCTTTGTCATAATTTGGAAAAGGATCTTTGAAGGCTGAGTGATCGTTGTTATTTTGAGGTCCTTCCACATACAGTTTGTTGTTGTCCACCAAATCTTGTATTGCATGTTTCAATTCCATACAGTCATTCATTTTATGACCCTTGTTATTATGATAGTTGCAATAATCAGCGTCATTCCACCATGATGGTTTGACTTTTGGATCCTAGAACCTAGCTTCCCGTGCAGTGAGAAGGCCTCTGGTAACTAGTTCCTTCATTGCTGATTCCATTGATTGACCTAAAGGTGTGAACTTTCATTGATTTGATGGTTTTTGATATGGTAGTGTTTTTGCGTGTTCATTGTTCCACATGGTATTTGACTAGACTTTTTGGTCACTGGTTTGATTATTTGAAGAAGATGTAGTCAAGTTGAAAATTGGTTTGACATTTTGTGAATCGCTTGTTGTTTCATTTATGTTGCAATTCTTTTGCCAAATTTTTGGTTTATCATTACTTGAGTGTTGATTGGAGTAGTTATTTGATTTGTCATTGTAATGTTTGATAACTCCCCATTTCACTAATGCTTCCTCAATCTTGAGACCATTTTCTATGACTTTTTCGAAAGTGGGTGGACATTGTAATTCTAGCCTATAGCTCATTTCTTATGTCAAGTTCTCAATGAATAATTCCATCTTTTCTTCTTCTGGAATAGATCGAGGATATCTAGCGAACAGTCATCGCCATCTCTGGAGAAAAGACAAAAATGTTTCTCCTTTGTTTTGCTTTAATTTGTAGAGATCCTTGATAGTAACATCATTTTGGATGTTGAATGAATATTGAGAGATAAACTTGTTAACAAGTTCCTCAAATGTTTTGATACCAGGTTGCAGTTTTGAGAACCATTCCATACATGCACCTCCCAAACTTCTTGGGAATAACCTCATCAAATAAGTCTCTTCTTGAGAAAACTCAAGACTCATTGTTTTAAATTCTTGTATATGATCTATGGGATCTGTTCATCCATTGTACTTATCATACTTTGGGAATTCGCATTGTCTTGGAAAATGTAGCAAACCAACTATTATGTCAAAAGGATAAGGACAAATATCCTGTATCGCATATCTTTTGGTTGTCCCTTTCATCATTTCATGTATCTATTGCTGTAATAATTGCATTTGTGAAGTTAAAGCAACAACTGGATCTACTGTTTGCATTGGTAGTGGTATTTCTATTTCATTTGTTTCAATTGCATCTTTCAAATGGTTTATATCAAAATCTTTTGGAAGTTTTGCCCCTGATTCGGCTAACATTAAAAGATATTTTTCCATGTCTTGTTCCAAAACTTTTTCAATAAACATGTGAAACTTGGGATCTTGTTGAGCCACTTGGATTTCCTCTTGAGTTATTTCATCTTTGTCATTGCAGTTTAGAGTGTTCCAAGGATTTTCTTCTGCCATGTTTTTAGATGATTCAAACTCTTGTTCTAAGAGTCTCTGTTTGTGGAACCTAGTGAAGATTGGCATACAAATTTTTGCCCTTTTTTCTGAAATGTTGATCTTATGTGTAGGATAGTGTCACTTTGAACCTGAATAAGATGACCGATCTTATTGCTTGAGACAATATTTAAAAAGTTAATTACTATACTTTGTTTCATGATGAAGGATGTATTATCCTAATAATGAAACTTTAGTGTAGTAATTGATTGTGTAATTGATTTCGACACTTGTGATTTGCAAGATCTTGTTTCAGTTGATAAGTTTGGAAATTTGAATAAACCTTTCTGATTTTGGTCCTTTGACATTGATTTTGATGAAAAGAAAATTTGATTCTGATGAAAATGTTGATAAAATGATAGATTGATAGACTGGTTAAAATTTTGAACTCTTTGTTTTAGAAGCGCTAAAACAGAGACCAAAAGCGCTATTTCCTAGAAGCGCTGGAACAGAGACCAGAAGCGCTGAAACAGAGACCAGAAATGCTATTTTACCTAAAGCGCCAAAATAGTGCATAAAAGTGCTACAAAAATTGATGGCAGCGCTACTTGATAGAAGCGCTGAAATAGAGACTGTAAGCGCTAAAACAGTTGCCAAAAGTGCTATTTTACCAGAAGCGCTAAAACAATGACCAGAAGTGCTGAAACAGGTTTTTCCAGAGCTTCTAAAAATAGAACTTTAAAGACTCTCTATTATAAAAGTTGATCTGGCCTTGTGGCATATTGTATTAGAGATTGTGGAAGATAAGAAGGATGAATCTATTGACTATGGTTGTGGAATTGCGTGAGATCTCTCCTCTGGAAGAAGGCTCATGAGTAGATTGGTTCTACTACTTAATCTAATGTGTGACCCCGAGGAAAATCATGATAGCGGTGGATAAAAGTTCTATGTTGTAAAAGAAGTTTCTGATTTTGATACAGAAAATGTTGTTTTCTCAATTTGTTTCTATAACCGAGAGGTCTTTGGGGTTTTGTGACTTTGATTTTCTTTTTGAGAAATGTGGTGGACTTCCACTTTCGCAGCATGGATTTTTTGATTCATTTTGACTTGACCTTTTCAGAATGATCTTTAAATCTGATTTAAATGAATTTGTGAAAACATGGCAAGCAATTTTGAATAAGTGTTTTTTTTTAAACTGAAAAGATTGTGTATGTTCAAAAATCATGAATGATCTTTGTTGATTTTGACGGGTTGTTTTAACATTTGTACACAAATCAAATAGACTCACACTTAAGGACAAGTAGGTCATCATTATACTCACAGCCCACATCTTACAATTACGTTGACTCACACAGCAGTGTCACCCCCTAGAGGGAACTCGTGTTTTTGTCAGGTGTGTACTCAAAGTGACAGACGCAGATACTAAATCCCTTGAGCAAAAAATCCTTTGTAATTATATGGTGAGTGTCTTGGGGGCAGATTCTTCCCTCCCCTTGCACCGTGAGTATGACAATGTATGGATACTAACTCGGCGAGCAACTACTCTATGGTTCATAGATAGGGTTCCGTTCGGTGTGGCAAATAGATAAACTCCCTTAGGAGACCTCCCAATCTTTAGAACAAAGATTTTGGGGATGGTTATCTTGCCTACTCACTACAAGCACATAAGCCTAATCACTACAAGCACATCATATAGATTTGTTTTCTTTTAAGCCCAAAAAAGAAAGATTCTTAATCTAAGTGAAGGTGTTGCTTCACTGAAATCATGATGTTCTTTTCAACTTCTACTGTAAGAATGTGATGACTATCCTAGGATTGATAGATTTTCTTTAAGAAAAAAAAAACAGTGACTATCCTAGGATTGATCAATTTTAAAAGCTTTGAAGTGACTATCCTAGATTGATCAATTTTATTCCAACTGTCAAAAAAAAGTAAGATCTGGCCATGGAAGCATTGGATCTAGACTATTTTTACAAAAGCACTGGAATATGGCACCAAAGTGCTAGAACATTTACCTGAGGTGCTAAAAACCCAAAAATGCCAAAACAGTGTACTGAAGTGCCGAAGTTTGTCTTGGAAGCGCTAAATCACTGAAGTGTCGAAATAGTGTACAGAAGCACCGAAGTTTGTCATAGAAGCGCTAAAACACTTGATGCGCTAGAATAGTAACCGGAAGTGTCAAAATCTGAAAGCGCTAGAACAGGGACCGGAAGCGCTGAAACATTTAATGAAAGTGCTAAAACAAATCACGCTGTAAACCTGCATAACACTTCCCAGAAAAATTGTAATTTTGATATAATGGGGTTAGTGCCCCATGGTGGGCACCAAATTGTAAGTGTGGAATTAGGTAAATTAAATAAATACACTTCTTAATACGACATTATATCAAATGATCAAACAATTGAATCAATTCAACAAAGTGATCAAATGAAAGCGTCCTATTGCTCTCTATCTCCAAAGATTTATTAAATCTAAATTGTTGTCAGATTGTTTAAGCAAACAAGACTGTTAAAATCACTATCTAAAGAACGAGATGATGTTAATGCAATGCTAAATGATAAATCAATTAAACTAGCATGATGTTAATGTGAAACAGATAATTGCAGCTCCAAGAGGTAGCCATTGTTGTGAAGCTTGATTGTTGAATTGCTTGATGTGTGATTGCTTGATACTTGATGCTTGTATTCTTGCAGAGTAAGAGTGCAAAAGCTTGATTATCTGGATCCTTTTCTGGTTCAATTAGACTTTATTTATAGATTTCATGGCTATAGAAATGCACAGGGAAAGCTTTGAAAGGCTTGGATTCAATCTAGAGAATTGAATGGTGAGAGATGGAGGAGATTGAGAGAAAGATGTAGATTGTCTCTACCCATGCAAACACCAGGCAAGAGAATAGGAAAAATTGATGGAAGAGGATTGAGAGATCAAATTCCAAATTCGTCTCCAATTTGTCTCCAAAACTTCCCGTGAAGTTTCAAAGCATTAATTGTGACAAATTTAGACATAGATTAGACATAGGAAATCTAATTCATTTTTGAGAGAATGTAGATTGGAATATTCCTTTATGCTTAATTCAAATATTTTGATTTATTTAAATTAGGAAAAGGGAGATAAATAATTTAATAAAACAAACTATAGGATAGTCGTTTATTAAATTAAATAGAGGAATATGGTAATTAATTAATAAAGTGTTTGACCTTATTTAATTAATTCGAGAATGATGTGATAGATTGAAATAGGGATTTGATAATTAAATCGAACAAAGTATTTAATTTTGTTTATTTAATTAAGATGAATTTGAATGTGAACTATATTAAATAAATATTTCTATTTATTTAAATAGTAGAGGAAATAGAATAATTAATCAAATAATGTGTATTTAATTAATCGGATGCTCCGACCAATTTTAGGTGTATACAATAGGATGCCACTAATTTTGGTTGAAAATGTTATGGAACTTGAAGAGTTTTTTGACCATGGCATCTCAAATCATGTCGACATGGCAAAAATTTCAGATGTGTGTACTGAACAATCTAAGGATGGGAATGAAGTTGAAAATGTGTCTATATGCTCTTCTAGTGATTACAGTGATTTTGAGTGCAATGATGACTTGAAGGATTTGGACCTTCATGCCGAGGAGGCTGAGGCTCTTATGTCAAAAATAAATATAATGAAAAATCCATTGTTTGATGAGTCTCCATCTTCACTAGAGATGAGAAATGATGACACTTATTGGTGCAAAGATAATCCAATCTTTGTTGAGAGTTCCAATGATGCATTTAACACATGGTTAGAATGTGGTCTTGAGAAAGCAAAGGAACACATCGATGAACTTATTGAGGGAATTTCCTATGACTGTTTTACATTTGGAACAGGTTTTGCAAGTACAGTTGACTACCATGATGCCAACTACTTGAAGGAGTTTGAACATTTTTAGTTTCCAATTCAGCTAGAGGGTATTTTTATGAAGCATGGCAATGAGATGAATAGAAAAAAATGGTATTTTCAATATGAACATTTTTCATATGATAAATATAACACATAAGTGTCATGTAGTGATGAAATCTTACATTTTATAACTGATTATACAATGAAGAATGGCAAAGATTATATTGGAAGTGGTATGCTTATAAAAGTTGTAAGAAATGTCAGTAACAGTGTTGGTAATCAAACAGGTTTCAGTGGTGACAATTTTTTACTTATAAGAGGAAGGTTGTACTCATTGCAGTGGTATGGTAGAGGTACATATGGATTGAAGGAAATCAGTTACTTCAATAGGTTGGTTTTTGATAGGGGTAGGAATGGGCCCTAGGTTTTAGTGGCCTGGTGCCACTAGTAGGGAGATGAAGCCTAGATTATATTGAAGGATGCAATGTAGAATCTACATTTCACAAGAAGGTTTCTGGAAAGATGGAGATTGGATCTCTTGTTTCTAGCCTTTTGGGCCTCTGTATGCTTTTGTAAATAGTTTATTTCTGTTTTTTTTTTTTTGCCTTTTATGTCTGGTCTGCTTCACCCATTGATTCTAGGATC
>VCHN02001108.1:0-25090 GCA_007115665.2 Sequoiadendron giganteum
CAGCTTACCATCCTCAGACTGATGGAAAAACCTGTCTTGAGTGAAATGCACGAAGGGGTTTGTGGAGGACATTACTCAGCAAAAACGACTGCTCAAAAAATTCTCAAAGCAGGATATTATTGGCCAAAGGTTTTTAATGACTCTTTTGCACATGTGAGAAAATGTGAAGCTTGCCAGAAGTACTCTGGAAAACTGAAGTATTAGGGAGCTTTACCACTCCGACCCTTGTAGGTTGATGCCCCTTTTCATCAATGGGGAATTGATTTCGTCGGGGAGATATAAGAAAAATCAAGTGGTGGACATAGGTGGATATTGGTAGCCACTTATTATTTTACCAAATGGGTAGAGGCCATTCCAACTAAACAAGCTACAAGTAGGGTGGTGACATAGTTTCTGATGGATAATGTCATTACTAGATTTGGTAAACCAATGAGGTTGATCACTGACAATGAAATGTGTTTCAGATCAGATGAGTTCAGAGGTTTCTATAGCACATATGGTATTGTCATTTCTTATGCAGCTCCTTATCATCCACAGGCTAATGGATAGGAAAAATCTAGCAATAAGAGTCTTCCTTAGATTACAAGAAGGATGTTAAGTCACAACAAGAAGGCTTGGGATGCGAAATTAAGATTGGTTGTATGGGCTGATAGAATTACGGTGAAAAAGGCAATTGGGAAGTCCCCATTTGAGTTAGTGTATGGAGCATAGGCCAGGATGGCTTTGCAGAACTTGTTACCAGTCTACAAGTTTGTCCTTCAAGAAGATTTGGATATTCCTGAACCCATGGAGGAAAGGATGGAGCAGCTAGCTAAATTGGATGAAATAAGGAGAGTGGCTCAAAATCAGAATATAAAGTTGCAGGTGCAGATGAAATATCTATTTGACAAAAAAGAAAAGGATAGGAAATTTGGAGAAAGTGATCTGGTACTGATGTGGAATGCAAGGTGCCAAGAGAAGGGAAAACATGGGAAGTCTGAAGCCTTGTGGCTAGGGCCTTTTGTGGTGGTTGGAAAGAAAGGTGAAGACTCGTACTACTTGCAGAATATGGCTAGTGAGGATCAGGAATTTCCTATACATGGTAAATTTCTGAAACATTTTTTCTCATAAGGTAACACAGAGGATTGAGGGTTGCCAGTGCATCGACAACTCTTGATGATTCTCTTTAAAATTATTTCCATGCATAATAGTCTAGGATATAAAAGGAACAGGATTTGCAAGTACATGAAGAGTCCTAATTTTCTTTTTTTTTCAAAATTATTTTTCCATGTACGGTAGTATAGGGTCTCATTCTCTTCTATTGCCATATGTTCCATCATGCTCACATGTCCATTACTCTGAGTTTGGTCTGCTCACCCAGAAATCTGAATCCTTGCAATGATCTCACTATCATTCATCCCCAGATGGAGCCACTATTAGAACTGTAAAATTTTGGATTTTTTACAGTCTATTGCATTCAAGAGTTTCCAATATTAAGTCCTTATCATAAGCATAAAATCCTCTCTTTGCATTATCTTGCTTATTTTTTGTCATGTGACCCATTAGCATCCATCTACCTCTTTGTATTTCATTGAAAGTCCCATATCGGCAAGACATAGTAAAGTCTCCCCGACCTATATTTTAAACTAACATGTATTTGTTGTAGACAATCGGCAAGACTTTTCTTTTGTTTCAGTGACTATGAAGATTGACATCTGCAAAATAGGTATTTTGGGGTAACATTATAGCGAAGTATCTTTTCTTGCTGATTGGCATATAGAAAAGGTATATCGGCATATGCTAGGGCCTCATTGTAGTTTCAGGGCGAATTCAATTGGTCTTGCCGACTAGCATGTGGAGGGGTCATTTCAACTAAACTAATGGGTATCGGCATGAAGTCATAGCGAAATCATTTCGTCTTACCGATTGGCTTCCCAACAAATGTCTCAGTAAGACTTATGTACGTCGGGGAAGGTCTTAGTGAAGTGACTCTTGTCTTGCCGAACTAAATACAAGGGGATTTGAAAGGCTCTTGGAGAGAGTATTGGGGTCTTGCCGATTTAAAAGATATGCCGATAGAGATATGCATCGCCAAGAGAATAACTTTTTGATGTAAGTCTTCCTGAAGGTTTATTGTCTTACCGAAGGTATTATTACATTGGTGGGGTTTATTTCTTCGGTGAGAAAACTTGGTGGATACGTCGAAAGGAGAGTTCATCGGTGAAAGGGTGATTTTGTCTCAGTGACTATGACTTGAAGAACGCATATCGATATGACACAATGAAGTCTATGTAGTATCTCCCCGACTCGGAATTGTTATAGCAACATAAAAAAGTGAATGACAACCATCATTTTTTAAATCCCAAGTGTCCATAAGACCACATAATGTCTTGGTGAGAGGTGTAATAGATGTTGCAAAAGGCTTTGCCCTAGATTTGAAAGTCTCTCATCGAAAGGACATTTGATGCGACAATGCCAGTTTCAAATTGGTTTTCATTCGTAGATAATTATGATTCAAAAAGTAAAGCTATATGTGACCCATCTGGAAAACCACAAATATATGTGTCTAAAGAAGCAATAGGCGAGGTTTTCAAATTAGAAGGGTTTTGCAATAAGGAGATCAATTGTGAAGAGTTGGAAAAGGAATTATCAAGAATGGATACAATCTATAAGGGTTGGAAGTTTCCTATCCATAGAATTAAATAGGGTAACAAGTCAGAACCTCTACAAGATAGTGAGGGGCCTCCTTATCATGTAGATTTGTTTGAGCCTTATGTGAAGTACACATATTTCTTAGTATGTCAAGTATTGGGGATGGATGCCCCAGAATTCATGTCAATTATGCCAATGATAATCACAACAGATATTCAGTATCACAACTCCAGGCCATTCGACTATGCTTCATATATTTCTAGGGAGCTTGATTCAGGATTGGTGGCTATAAAGGGTGGAGCTTCTATTGTTCATCTCAGGCATTATTCATTGTTAATGCACTTGGTGCTATATTTTGGATAGGAGTTGGGAGTATGGCCTCCAGAGATGAGATTTTCTCAAATTGGTAAGGAGGGTGAAGCATTGCCTATGCAGTTGTGGACTACTATTTGGACAGCAGGTTTGCTAATTCTAGTTTCATCCACTTTGAAGAAAATTTTGTGAAAACCTTGTACAAATTGTATAAATATCCTTGTAACTATTCATTGACTAATGAGATTAAAATATTTCTTCAGCCAAAAGATTTCAATGGGCCAATTGATCATAATTGGGGTGACTGGTATTGTTTGGAAGGGGCTACAATGATCAAGGTGTATGGATTTGAAGGTACCCCTTTTATTTTACCAAGGACAGTTCCAAATAGAATTGCATATTTGGAAATTGTTAGACAAATGGATTACAGCAGTGTGATGCTTTTTAGTTCTTATGGGAAGCAGGATTTTATGCCTAGTACATTATGATCTGGTGATTTCACTGTGTTGGCTAAGGAGGGATATAATTCAATCCATGATAGATTATTGCATTATAATATGAAAAGTGAACCACCCAGGAAAAACTTTGATCCTGAAGGATATATCAATTTAGCCAAAGAAAGGATTAACTTTGGAAGGTATCAGCATGTACCCTATCCTTTTGATGATATGATCAGGAATTTGGATGAAGAGGAAGCAGAGGTGGTGGTTGAGAGCTATAACCAGGGGTTACAGGATACAGGAGTATTGTCTTCTGGGGGTGAGGAAACCCCAATGGATAAAGTGCCACAGAACAGAACAAAGAGAGTATCTAGAGTAAGGACTCAGAGGTATGTTTTTTCCCAATTACAGAACAAAGTATTGAAAGTGGTGATGTTGATGTAAGATATATGGAATATAGATCATTTGTTTCAGATGATGAGTTTATAAATTCTCTAGAATTCAAGGCATTCTTGTACAAACAGAAGGGGAAGGAAATAAGAGAAAATGTTGGTGTTGTCACTTCTAGGAATGAAGAGCAACTATTGGGTCAATTGAGAAAATGTGTGGATGATGAAATGACAAATATGACTCCTGAAAAGGGGAGGAAAATGTTGGAGAATGTTGGTGTTATGATATTTCCTGGACTTGATTTGAACTCTGCATTGGTTTTTGATAGTTTCTTAAGAGATAGTGATGCTACCCACAAACTTGATAAGGAAAAAGTAATAGAGGTGTATGCAGGCTCTAAGTATAATACTGATGAGGGATCATTGATGATATGGGCTTTGTATCCCCCCCACAGGAAATTAGTGGTAATTGATACAAAGAAGGCATTTGGCCATGTTATGACCCTGAAGGTTGGAGAGGCTGATCCTGTGGTTACAGAGATTGGGATAGATATTGCAAAATTGAATAAAGCACATATCCAGGCATTGATAAAAGAAAGAGAAATGTATAAGGCAAGTAATGAGAGAATGTTGAGAGAAAATGATAAATTCAAAGACTTGGTTGGTATTTCAATAGATCAAGCCAAAATGCTCACTCAAGGAGAAAGCTCTAGAGCAAAAGATCATTGGATAGGATCAAGTGCTTATAATCAGGGAAAGTCTGATGTAATTGTGGCAATTGTTAAGAGAAGGCAGGACAATTTGACATCTTGGTTAAATCAGTTGTGGGGGAAGTATTCTTGTACTCTGGATGCTTTGAAGGAGCATGAAAGGATGGACGAGCGAGTTATGGGGAAGTTTCATGAATTGGCCCCACGTGATGAGACCAATAGTACTACACATGAAGCTGCAAATCATATTATCATTCTCCATCAAAAGTTCTATGAGGAATTGCAGGGGGATAAACAGGGATTAATTGAAGCTGTCGAGAAAACTATGATCACATTTTCTAATAGTAAAGGGAACTTGAAAGATGCCACTAGATGGAAGAGTGAATGTGACACAGTGCTGAAGGAAATCATGAAGACATCTTCTACAGAGGATAAAACATTGGAGGAATTGAGCGAGCAAAATGAGGAAATGGTCAAGATGGAAATCATGATCCGGAATACTGTCGAAGATGCGGATACATACAAGTGCCAGGATTATTTGGACCACCTCGCTAAAACTCACTTGTGGCTAACTAGAGCCTAATTATTCTCTAGCTTTTGTTTTGTATTTAGTTTTTTCTTATTTGTGAAAGGAAGCGTTCTTTCATCTTCTCAATGTATAAATATTCATTTTGAAAACAATATAAGGGCAAGGGAGAATTAGATAGATAATAGAGAATAGACAACGATATACATTTTTTTGGGCAAAGGTGAGACTGGTTGCATATGTAAAATGATGGAGATATCAATGAAAATCTAATACGATGGTGCAATATTTTTTGGTATCGGTTGTTTATGATAGTTGTCAAAGAGTATTATTGAAGTTGTCTCTGTAATGGTGTTTTCTAGTTGTTCGAATTAGTGTAAACAAGTTTATACCTAATTCGTCAATGCACACTTGTGGCATCTGTATGATCAATTACTTGTTTCTTTCCAGTAAAGATTAAATTCTCTGAATTGATCATAATAATTAGGGAATGTCAATTGGATTATTAAGAAGAACTCAATAATCACAATTTTGCATTGTTTATACAAGCTATAAGCCAAATAAAATGCTAAATAACTTGAATGTTTGCCAGAACAAATAAACTCATTTCAGATTTCTCTTGACTCTGTGAACCCTATAAGGCACTGGTCTTTTCACTTTCATCCTTTAGTTTCACTCACAATTTTACATCCATTAACTGAGTGTATTAGGGTTTAGTTTTGAATATTGTTATGCAAATTGTACCAAGTTTGTTTTATTTTGTCCATTTCAAATTGCCATCTTGGACAAATTAGGGCAATAGGAAAATATCAAAGGTCAAATCTGCTTAATTCAATTAGGTACACCTGCCAAGGTTTAGCAGCACCTAAAGAGTAGAAGGTTTAATTGTTTCAAACCTTGTTTTGTTACCCTAAAGTGTTGTGAAAGCTTGGCAACCTTTCATGGTTCAAACCTGCGTTTTTGAGATCTAACACAATGATAGTGTGAATAGGACCACAGGAAAGAGTCCTTTTGAAAGAGTGTATGGAATACACCCAAGAACTATGTGTGAGCTCAAGGATCTAGGAGCTTTGGAGCATAGGAGTGGAAATACTGAGGATTTCTCTCAGACCATGAAGGAGATTCAGGAGCAGGTGAAGAAGACAATCACTGAGGCTACCCAAAAGTTGAAAACTAAGGTGGATATCTCTAGGAAGGATCTACAATTTGCATTAGGAGACTATGTCATGGTCCACCTCAACAAATCCAGATTGTAGAAGGGAACAACAACCAAGTTTCATATGAAGAGAGTGGGACCATGTAAGGTGTTAGCCAAATATGGAAAGAATGCATACAAGGTGGAGCTACCTGTAGATTTAGGCTTTTCACCAGTGTTCAATGTAGCTGATTTGATCAGGTATAAAGGACTAGTCACTAATGTGGATCAAACCAATATGGAGGTCTTGAAGGATTGAGTAACATAACTTTACCTCTTAGAGACAAGCTACAAGCAGAGAGGATCTTGGAATCTAGAGTGAAGAAGTCTACAAGGCAGAGGGTATACATGGAGCATCTCTTCAAATGGAAGGACAAACCAGAGTCTGAGGCTATATCGGTGTATGAAGCTCAGTTCAAGAAGCAGGGTATTGATGTGTCACTGATCTCTCCTCATATTCCTTAATGTTTGTGTAGAGGGGGAGAATGGTGCAGAGCACCCACAGGTTGTCTAGGAACACTAGGAAACACTAGGCAATCTAATCTAGGTTTGAATTTTTGGTATGTTTCAATGAAATTCATGTTGACTATTGAGTAGGTGAGATAGCTTAGGAACATATCTTGATCATTAGGATAATTTTTGGAAAAGCTTGGTGATTTTTGGAACTCATTTGGATAGGTTAACTAGAAATTGGCAAAAGTTGGCAAATGGTACATTTTTGGAACTTTGCCACAATGTAACTGAAATACATGACCAAGGTAAGTCCTAGCTATTTTTGGAGACCTATACATGGTGTGCCTCGACTTGAAAACAAGGTTGGAAGCATTCAAGTTTGTGTTGAAGTTTTGAAATCAAGAAAACAGTGGTGTTTAGGGTGAACTTTCTGGTTTTTGCTTTGAATTAGTATGTTAATGGATTGATCATGGCACTATGAATTGTGTAGGATGTAGTGCAATTGGCTTCCAAGCATTTTGTTCCATTAGCTATTTAACTTGTTCAATTTCAAGCTTTGTTGGTAGATAGTTTGTGTTCTTGTTAGTTGCTGATCTGACAGGCAGTTTGTGAAGAATGGAGGTTTAGTTCACATTCCCACTGTGCATAATGTACGGCCTCTTGGGAATTGTGACTAGACTCCATGATTATATATCTAGTAGGTGTAGAAGTCTTTAACAGTTCAAGATACACCATGGAAGTCTTCTCCTAGGCGAGCCAGGCAGTGTCCGGCTAGGGAAGACATGGAGTGCATGGCACTTGATTTGCAGGGGTGTTCATTTCCTGTCAAGTCACACTGTGGAGAGGGCAACCAGATGCCTTGGAAAGAAATCACATGAAGGAGGAAGCTTCATCAATCAATTCGGTGAGAGAAACTCATGACAGTCTGCTGTGTGGTTAGGGAAAAGGGCTCAAAAATGCCAAATTTGCTAAATTGAAGGTCCAACCTATGTACGGACAGTTCAGGGTTAAGACCACTAAAATCTTAAAGTGGTAGGCATGCGGACCAGGAACCCCAAGGAAAGATTATGTGTTCTTTGGAAGAATTTTGAGTACTAGCTTGTTTTCTCGGAGAAGGAGGGCTAATTGGGGCTCCTAGGGCTAGTAGCATTTTTAACCCTAAATGAGGGTTTGATGGAACTGATGGGAAAATGAAGTTAAGTGGACCCTCAAGAACCATAATGTGATGGTCTAAACCAGTTAGAAACATCTCCACACCCCTGCAAAGATGAAATCTAGTATTGGGAGTAGGTTAGCCTTTAGGGTGGATTAAGGGCTAAGGAAATAATTGCAAACAAAGCACCAAGGTTGACTTGGTTGGAAGAGTATGTGATGGTAGTTGGGTTGGCAAGGAGAACCAGGGGAACCTAAATTAGGAATAGGTCCTATAGGTTAAGGTGGTGAAGAGAGAGACCATGAGCTCTTCCAAGGTACGACCTAGAGCAGGGATTAGTGATTGATCCCTCCAACCTCCCTATCAGGGAGAGGGCGGGAGGGAGATATTTGAGAGAGAGGGAGAGAGAGAGATGATGTGGGAGAGAGATAGAGGGAGTGAGTGAGAGAGACAAAGAGAGGCCTGGAAGAGGGAGAGGGGGTAGAAGGGAGAGACTTGAGAGACAAAGAGGGAGGGAGAGTGGGTGGAAGGGAGAGACTTGAGAGAGAGGGAGAGGGAGAGAGAGTAGGAGAGAGATAGAGGGCATGAGAGAGAGAGAGAGGGACAGATGGTGGGAGGGAGATACTTGAGAGAGATGGAGAGGTAGACGAAGACAAATAGAGGGAGTGGGACAGGGAGGGAGTGGAAGAGAGATAAAGGGAGTGACTATGAGAGGGAGAGGGGGTAGGAGGGGGAGACTTGACAAAGAGAGAGAGGGAGAGGGGGTAGGACAAAGATACTTGAGAGAGAGAGAGTGAGAGGGGGTGGTAGGGAGAGAACTGAGAGAGAGGAAATGGGAGAGAGATAGAGGGAGTGAGTGACAGACCTAAGAGAGGGAGAGGCGATAGGAGGGAGAGACTTGAGAGAGAGAGAGAGAGAGAGAGAAAGAGAGAAAGAGAGAAAGATAACAACCTAAGAGAGGGAGATGGAGTGAGAGAGATAGAAAGACCAAAGAGGGAGAGTGAGAAAAGGGGGTTGGAGTGAGATAGATTTATTTAGGTACCTACGTGGGAGGGAAAGAGACTTGACAAAGGGGATTGGACTGAGAGAGTATTCTAGGTCGCATGGGAGGGAGTGAGACTTGAGAGATAGAGACTTCAGAGGGATAAAAAGTTATCCAGTTACGGTAACGAGTTAGAGAAGGTATGAAAGGTAAAACCTCCACTATCCCTCTACGATCATAAATTGTGCACTCTAAGCATTATCAAAGTTGTTCACCAAAGAGGGGAAATTCTACTTCTGTCCAAAGCAAGCCATTTGGTGCTCGCCAAATGTCTTGCTTTGGACATGTTAATTAACAGGAATTGCCAAATTTTCTCATATTTTTGTATGTGCTCCCCATCTCATTTGCACATATTTCAATGCAAGTTTATAAAAAAATTGTGATAGCGTTAACCTCTTTCTTAGCTAGCTAAATATGTAATTCTTTTTTCATTTTGATTTAGTTAAGGTTTTGATCCATGGCTTCTATTGTAAATGCCTTCGTTTTTGGTCAAAAACCAACATGTGCTAGGTTTAGGATAGATTTTTACACGTTCATCCGAACATGAAACAAATTACATTTTTTGAAACTAGATTCCATTCTACACATGATGAAAAATAAAAAATCAATTTTTGATTAGTTTGCAAAAATATTGGGGGGGAGCACGCTCAAATTTCAACTTTTTAGGATGTGTCCACTTTGAAAATTCATAAAATATTATATATTCATTAAAAAAATTATCCGAAAGAAGGAGGATAAACTACATGGTGTTAGCTAATTTCTCACCGTTGGGATTTTTGAAATTCTAAAAAAAAGTTAACCAAAAAGGGGGGAGCCCTCAGGCACTATGCTATTTTTTTTGATAAAAATAGGACCTGCTGCCCCCCCCCCTTTGAGACCCTTAATCTTCATTAATTTAAAAAAAAAATAGTAGCTTAGAAACTAGACTCGCGGCACTTCAACTCTTTTTTTTTCCAAATCTTGAAATTTTGAGCGTAACTAACTTCATTTTCTCATGCAAATCAGATTTTGTTGATTTCAAAAAAAAAAAAAGTGGTATCTTAAGAGCCAAAATTGTGTCACAAATTGGTGCACTTACCCATATGTGAATGTATAGTGGTGGCCACAAAAAAGAAGTCAAATTGAAATGATGAGCATTTAAGTTGAATTTGGGATTTTGAAAGTTGAAATTTAGTTTGAATTCAAAATTTGATGGTGGCCCTAATCCCTCAACCCTCAACCCTTAATCCCTCTACCCTTAAACCATCTACCCTCTACTCTCTACCCTCAACCCTTAAACCCTAATCCCTATACCCCTATACCCTCTACCCTATACAATAGACCCTCAACCCTAGTCCCTCAACCATATACCCTCAACCCTCTACCCTAAACCCTAAACCCTCAAACCTCAAACCTCAACCCTTAAACCCTAAACCCTTAAACCCTCTACCCTCTACCCTATACATTAAACCCTCGGCCCTCAATTCTCAACCCTCAACCCTTAATCCTTCAACCCTCAACCCCTATACCCTTTACCCTATACATTGGACCCTCAACCCTAATCCTTCAACCACGTACCCTCAAACCTAAACCCTAAACCATATACCCTCAACCCTAAACCCTTAAACCTTCTACCCTCTACCCTCATCCCTCAACCTTATACCCCAAACCATCAACCCTATAGGTTCTCAACCCTATACCTTCAATTCTCAACCCTCTACCCTATACATTGGATCCTCAACCCTTATATATCTTTGTCCCTCATATCTTTGTCCCTCCCTCCTCTTCTCCCCTTCTCTCTATCCCACTTATCCCTCCATCTCTCCATCCATCCATCCCTCTCTACCCTAATCCCTCAACTGTATACCCTCAACGCTTAAACCCTTAAACACTCAACCCTAAACCCTAAACCCTAAACCCTAAACCCTAAACCCTAAACCCTTAAACCCTCTACCCTCTACTCTCAACCCAATAACCTCTACCCTCAACCCTAATCCCTTAACCCTTAAACCCAAGTAAACTCTCTACCCTAATCCCTCAACCATCAACCCTTAATCCCTCAACCCTTAAACCATAATCCCTCAACCCCTATACCCTCTACCCTATACATTGGACCCTCAAACCTAATCCCCCAACCATATACCCTCAACCCTCAACCCTTAAACCCTCTACCCTCTACCCTTTACCCTATACATTAAACCCTCAACCCTCAATTCTCAACCATCAACCCTCAATCCCTCAATCCTCGACCCTCAAACCCTAAACCCTCAACCCTATACATTGCACCCTCAACCCTAATCCTTCAACCATTTTTGTACCCTATACCCTATACCCTATACCCTCAACCCAATACCCTAAACCATCAACCCTATAGGTCCTCAACCTTATACCCTCAATTCTCAACCCTCTACCCTAAACATTGGATCCTCAACCCTCATATATCTTTTTCCCTCCCTCATCTTCTCTCCTTCTCTCTATCTCACTTCTCCCTCCATCTCTCCATCCATCCATCCCTCCCTCTCTACCCTAATCCCTCAACCCTTAAAACCTTAAACACTCAACCCTAGACCCTCAACCCTCAACCCTCAAACCCTTAAACCCAAGAAAACTCTCTACCCTTATCCCTAAATCCTCAACCCTTAATCCCTCAACCCTTAAACCCTCAACCCTAATCCCTCAACCTCTATACCCTCTACCCTCAACCCTTAAACCCTCTACCCTCTACCCTTAAACCTTAAACCCCAATCCCTCTCTCCTACCCTCTCTCATTGTCTCTATGTACCCTCTCCCTCTTTCTACGTACCTCTCGCTTAATCAATCCCTACCACACTCTCTCGCTCCCTCTATCTATCTCTCTCTATCTCCCTCCCACTCCCTCTCTCTCCCTCTCTCTCAAGTCTCTCCCTCCCACCCCCTCTCTCTCAGGTATCTCCCTTTGGCACCCTACCTAAGTAACTCTCTCTCTCCCCCCTCTCTCTATCTTTCCATCCCATCCTACCTAGATAAGTCTCTCTCACTCCACCCCCCTCTATCTCTCCCTTTAGAGCTAAGGTCACTCCCTCCCATACCCTCTCCCTCTCTTAGGTATCTCACTCTCACACTCCCTCTCTCTCCCATTCCCTCTCTCTTGTACTCCCTCTCACTACCTATCTCTCAAGTCTCTCCCTCTCACCCCACCTCACACTCTCAAGTCTCTCCCTTTGCCACCCTACCTACATAACTCTATTTCTCTCCCTCTCTCTCTTCATCTCTCTCAATTCTCTCTCTCCCACCCCCTCTCTCTCTCTATCCCTCCCACCCTACCTAGCTAAGTCCCTCTCACTCCAGCCCCTTCTCTCAAGACTCTCTCTCACTACCTCTCTCTATCTCTCAAGTCTCTTCCTCCCTCTCTCCCTCCCACCCTACCTAGACAACTCTCTCTCTCTTAAAATTCTCCCTCCCTCTAAAGACATACATACTTACATAATACATATGTACATACAATCCTACATACATACAAGCATACATGTACATATGTAGATACAATCCTACATACATATAGGCATACATAGATACATGCATTGATACATACATACATACATACAGGCATACATACATACAAGCATACATGACATACACACATACATGTACATACAAACATACAAATATATAAACATACATTCAATAGAGTAGCATTTAACATAAAGCAAGACATAACATGAGCCTGTTATATCGCGCTCGTGTTATGTCTTGCTAGCCATGTCTCGCACAAACGAAAAAAAAGCATGTCAAAACTAAGATATAACGCAAGCGCATTGTAACGCGCTCGTGTTATATCTTTCTTTGGGAATCCCCAAGCCTTAAGCTTGGTATTTGCCTTAGAATACCAACCCAAAGGCTTGGAGGGCCTTCCCAAGGACCAGAGACATGTTTTTGCAAATTCTACAATATTTCACATAATAGGGTGTGTGTTCACCATCAGGATTGCACATGTTTCAATGTCAAACAAATCGAACACCTAGGTAATGTTAGGCTCTCTCTTAGCTATCCAACAATGTAATTTTTTTCCCTTTTTGACAATGGTAAGTCTTTCATCTATAATTTATTGTCTTTGTGTGTCTCTTTTTTGGAAAAAAAATGTTTTGGTGTTTTTTTCATTATAAATTAACTATTCATCAAAATTTCAAATAAATTACATTTTTAGAAACTAGGCTCCATTCTAAAAATTAAAAAATTAAAAGAAAATTTCAATTAGTTTCCAAAATTTGTAGGGGTAGCATGACCAAAATTATGTTTTTCAAGAAGTGTCCACTTTGAAAATTAGTAAAAAATCAAATATTCATTAAAAAATTATCAGAAAAATCGTGCATCAACTACATACTATTAGATAATTTCTCACTAAAGCAATTTTAAAAATACTAAAAAAAAGTTCACCGTGCTAGGTACGCACAAAAGTTGCTATGTTATGTTTTTCTGACAAAAGCAACACCAATTTTTGTGCATCCCTCTTTTGAACCCTTTAATCTCAACCATTCTCAAAATAAATTAGTAGTTTAGAAAGTAGACTCAAACCACTACGATCTTTGTTTCTGTTGCATCTCAAAAATTTGATTGTAACTATTCTCAATTTCATGTACAAGGTCAGTATTTCCTAATTTCAGAAGAAAAAAAGTGGCCACTTAAGCCCCCTTTTTGGCCCCCCACCTTTTTGCACTTACCCGACTGTAAAGGGGTCTGGTTCATTTGGTGTAGCACTCAAAAAGGTGGTAGCAGGATTTACTAAAAACTGGATAGGATTTATGCAAATAAAGACTTCTTTAATTTTTATCCAAACAAGGAGGGTGTCAAGGTGCAAGTTGACTTGTATACCTTTCCAACCATCACCCTATTAAGGATAATCTCTTGTCCAATCAAGGCGGACCCAAGGAAACAAAGAGAAAAATGGGGTTCATTTTTAACACACTCTTGTTAAAAGATAGAGATTTTGAAGATTTCATTGCCTCCCTTAGAGAGATTAACAAATGGATGATGAAAGATGCATCAGCCATCAAAAGGTGGAACAAAAATGTTTTTACACCCTAAATATGATTGATATTTACTATTACTACATGTAGGGTAAATGTTAACATAATTTTTATTCTGATGGTGAATAAAATGTGCTTGTACTTTGTTTTCACTGCTTTATGAATAAATGCCATCTCATTTAATATTATATGAAGGAATAGATTTATGTGATTGATGAATATTGTGTTGATATTCTAACTTTGGAGATGTATATTGTGTAAATACATATTTTGTTGAATAGCTAACTACCTTGGACATGTTTTGAGAATGTGGATGTGGGTATATGTTCATTCCTCCAGGTAGAGGGGAAGTATTACTCAAGAGAAGGTCTTGGTCAGGCAACTAGTAACGTAACCTATCTAAGCTTACACACACCACAATAGAATAATTGAGTTGGGTTATCATGTGAGAAGTAGGTAAGTCATCCTTAGCATAATTTTTTTGCATTATTAAGGATCTTGATTACTACTGAATGCATGCTTGGATGATTTTTATCTGTTTGAGTTTGTGAGTCCTTCCTTATCCTATTGTGCTTGTTTGTGTGGTTGATTGTGTATCAGGATATATGCATACATGCATATATATATATGCATATGTTGGCATACGCGTACGATGGATATAATGGGATGTCCATACGAGTATGATGACATATGTATAGATATGCATATATGTATATAAATGATTGATTTGATGCTATAGTCACGTAGATCATGATCATTCGAATATTGAATGGATCATTTGACTATTATGTTGATAGATAATATAAATATATATGTTTGTATATATATAAATACACACCTAAGCATAAAAACTTAATAGAAGAGTGTGTGTGTATATATATATATAATGTGATTACCATCTTGTTGTATTCTTTTGTATATCGAATGAATCATTTAATCTGTCATGTTGTCATGAATATATATATATATATATATGTTTGTACACACACACACACACACATATATATATATACATATACATACCTAAGCATTGATACTTATTCGAGAAGTGTATATATGTATGTATACATGCATATTGTTCAATGAGAATGACAACTTGGATGTATGCATTCTAGATATCAAATGATATATGCGCATGTATCTATGTGCCCGGATATATATATATATATATATATATATATAATATAGTATTATATTAAATAGGGACTGATTTATACATATGTTATTCTAGGAATAGAAGAAGATCCATACAAGTATATGCTCTTATTGATCAAATGAGAACAATATACTCTATGAGTTCGATAGGGGATATATGAGTTGGTAAACTTATATGTTGAGAAGGATATATAAATATATAGTTGACGGGGTTATTATTATTATCAAATGAATGCTAACTCATTTGCATTCACTTGTATATCAAATGTAAACATACTTGATTTACTTGAGATATGTATAAATATATATTCATATATATAAACATATACATATTTATATGATATAGCATTAATGTTATCCATTGACATATATATATGTATATGCACATATCAAATATATATATATATATATGATAATCTCAATGTTGACTTGTATATGAGATATACTAAGCGCTTAAATCATAATGCAAGGGCTCATATAGAAGCCTCAAATTTGGTGTGCATAAGTCTTTAAGACTAAGGCAAGCAGATGACAACTGATTGCACTAGATATAGGCCAAATGGTATATAAATATGGTGTGTTGATCTAAATGAGTATGGAGCGCACCATATGATAGCGCGAGAATTATCAAAGAAGTGCATAGATTTAGAGGTAGTTTCATCAAGTATAGTGTACAACTCTTATTGAATATATCCAGTTCATTTTGTTATGTAAGGGCACTTTAACTCTATAGCAATGCTAAGAGTAAAAGCTATCGCATAAAGAATAAAAGATCAAATCAATTTATGGTGTGCAGCGAATAAAGGATCGGAAGTCAACTACATTCAAATGGAAATTTCTTTGAGTTTGACTATCTTAAGCAATGAATAGCAACTGATTTACAATGCTATCTATATGGTTTTGAAGTCGATTATCATGAACGAATTGGAGATTGACTTTCTAATAGTTATGACTATATTATTTAGGCCGCATTTTCTACTCTTGTTGTCAACGATAGAAGAGTTTATAATCTGCAAAAGCAGTGACTAAGTCTCTTGTCCATACATGTTCAACTGTTGCATTGGTTTGATGAGATTCAAATCTGAAGCTCCACCTTGCATTATCATTGATATCGATAGTGTTTTAGTTGCTTTCAAACACTTATTTACCATGTGCCTTTGAAATGATCAACCTTAAAGAGAGTGATCTGTCATGCTTAAGCTAAGTAAATGCTTACATATTCGCCACCTTTTGGCTGAGTTAGATGTGCTTTTATGCATGTATTTTGTTGTCAAAGTTCATGTCTAATATTTAGGTTATGTGATCACCAGTTTGTTGTATAAATAGAGGAGTGAGTTCATCTATTTAGGACGCCTTCTTTATACAAGATTACACATTTTTCTATGCGTTAGTCTTTGAGCAAAGTTTTGCATTTTAAGTTATAATTTGTCTGCAATAATTTTGCCAAGTATAGTGAGGAGGAACCTTGAGTATTAGAGAGAGAGTTTAATATATTTTGAGAAGTAGCAATTGTCAACTTGAGAGTTAAGGGTTGTGAGACTTTGTTGGAGGATCAATATCGAGATAGTTGTTGTTCTTGAAGTTTTGTGTATGCAACCAGTCAATTGGAAAGCTTATCACAGGCATGAGGATATTCTACTTTTATTTATTCTATTTTTGAATGAGCTATGTCTTGAATGTTTAAAGCTAGTCTTTGTTGTTACTTGCATATAGGGAAAAGTATTGTTTGCTTTGAAAGAAAAGTGGAAACTATTTACTTTGATTGTGCATTATTTGTAATTACTCCATGATAGGAGAGATTGCTTGACATAGGTATTAATATTATGTTAATACTAGATATGAATAAACATGGGAAGCATAAGGCTTATTCATAGCTTTAACCCTCTTTTAGTCAAAGACGTGATACTCTCGAAGGGATTCATCTATGGATATGACAACTCTTTGATTGAGGTCATGCATTGTGTTTGTATTTACTCCATGATAGGAGGGATGTTTGTCATAGGAATTGTTATTATACTAGATATGATTAAACATGGGTAGGAGAGAATGTTTGCCATAGGTATTGTTATTATACTAGATATGACCACATGTAGACAAACTTAAGGAACACTCATAGCTAGATATTTAATTATGCTAGATGGCTAGTAGGTTACTCTTGGGATTGTCACCTAGTGAAGGGAGGGAACTCGTACTTCGCTTTATGAGTTGTGTTTCCTTAGGTTGTTAAAGAGATAGGTTATCTTAGGGAGTAGCTTGCTCATGGAGAGGGATTGCCTAAGCATAGATATAATGGCCTTAAGTCAAAATGAGTTTTCCATAGTGTAGGTGAATGGTAGACCATCACTCAAAGTACTGAGTGAGAACACTTTGGCCAAAGTAGTGTGAATGTTTGAGACTCCACTGTCGATAGTGAGATTGTTGAGACTCCATTGTCAATTCATCGTGTCTACTTAAATGCATGAAGGGTACCTAGCGTAGGTTATAAATCCTAGTCATGTAGGACACAACACTAGCTTAGAATGGTATGTCATATGAGGTTGCCCAACCAATACCTCCGTCGAAGGGAAGGGTCATCTATCATTGATAGATGTGCGAGGGACAGCATATGAGTCTGTGGATGGTGGAAAAGCACTTGAGTGATGCTTCTCCTCCTCAACAGGCGACAAAAGACCAAGGTTTTGAAAGGTAGATTCTTGAACTATCTATATCTTATCCTTTGAAGCTCGATGGAGTTGTGGTTGTAATAGTGTACATTCTTGGAATATTGCAATTTGTGAAATTATTATATTGGAATGGAATCTCTATTGAATATTGTATGACATCTTTGTTCAATATGATATCAATGTTTTGGAAGATTTGTATAATTACTTTGGAATGTAATGACAAATTGGAATTTGTGTTATTTCAATTATGCATGTAATTTACATCATTGGAAGAAAAAAAATTATTGCTATGTCATGGCATCATGTTTTATTCATTTGAGGTGAAAACATTGGAAATTTTATTGTGAAGAACACCACAATTGTTACAAATGTGGAGGGTTGGAAGGTGCTATTTCAGACAATTGGCAAAAAAAAGGGCAATGGATAGTAGGAATGAGGAGGGAGACTTGCAAGAGTTCTTGGTTGCAACAGAAGCAAGACTACAAAATAATCCTAATGATGAAGAATTATGTGAGGCATTTGTGTTAGCCAAGAATAGGTTAAGAAAGATCCAAACACATAAGGTTTAGGGGAAAAAGGTCAGAACCAAGTTGAACTGGCTCACCAAGGGTGAGAAAGGCTCCAAGTTCTTTAAATATTTAAAAGAGAAGAGTGTCAAGGAGAAAATTGGTCAAATATGGGATGAGACACATATGCACACCTCACAGGAGGGAATTATGGAACAGTTCCACTCCTTCTTCAAAGATCTATTCACCTCAGAAGGTGGCAGTGGGGAGAGTAACAGGGCTAGGATCATCATCCAAAGGATCATTCCTAAGAAAAATTTTAAGGATACCACCAAGATTGGGGCAAAAATCACTAAAGAAGAAATATTGAAGGCCATACTGTCTATGAAAAATGATAAGTCCCCCGATTGTGATGGGTTGCCCATCGAGTTTTACAAAAAAATATTTGAGTGTGTATGTGATGATCTACTACAAGTATACAAAGAGGCCTAGGATAAAGGTTCACTAGGCAATAGCATAAATAGAGGGGTAATCAATTTCCTCCCAAAGGGAGGAGATAAGACCCTAGTCAAGAATTGGAGGTCGATAACATTGCTCAACGTATCATACAAGAGCTTAAAGTAATCACCCTAAGGTTAGTCAACATCCTTCCAAGATTTATTAATAGCACACAAACTGGTTTCATAAAAGGAGGGTGTATTGTGGAAAATTTAATTACAAGTTGGGAAGCCCTAGAGTGGGCCAAGCAATCCAAGCAAAATTTTGCAATGCTCCTCCTAGATTTTGAGAAGGCTTATGATCGAGTGCAGTGGGTCTTAAATCAGTCATGCATGCATTCTGGTTTCCTAGGTAGTTTTACATTATGGTGGACACACTACTCAAGGATGCAACTGCCCAGGTGGATTTCAATGGCTCTATCTTAGAAGAGATCTCCTTGGAGAGATCCATCTGGTAGGGCTGCCCCTGGATCCCACTCTATTTGTTATAGCCTCTAACACACTGTTTTATTTGCTGAGAGATGCCACCTTTTACCCCAGAGTGAAAGGGATCAGGCTTCCTGATAATAGAAAGCTTATCAATGTGCAGTTCACTAATGACACTGCTATCTTTGTGGAGCTTGAACAAGATAATTTGGAATCTCGGATGTTGAAGCTTGACCTCTTATGCTAGGCTTCTGATGCAAGATTATCAAAAACTAAATCTAGTCTTCTTGGTTGGAGTGATTCCCCCCCAAATTGGTTTAAGGACTATGGTTTCCAATTGGGTGGCCCCATTAAGCAAGTAAGGTAATTAGGAATACCGTTTGTTGTTAGCCCCAACCTAAAGGAAATGTGGGTAGGTCAAAACCAAAATTGAAAAGAAATTAGGTGGTGGAATAAGCAGTATCTTTCCTTAGCCAGTAGGATTCAAGTGTGTCAAAAGGTACTCTCATACAACATTTACTTTGCCTCAATTTGGCATTTTTGTAGCTTTCAGGTTAATGACATTCAAAAAAATATAAGGCAGTTCCTGTGGTCAGATAGGAAAGGAAAAAGAAAAAGGCACTCGATGAAATGGGAGTGGTGTTGTGTGGGCAAGTTGAGTGGTGGCATTGGGCTTAAGGACCTAAAAATGCAAGGAATAGCTCTGGTCGCTAAATGGATTTTAAGGGTCATGGTGGGAGATGAACCATGGAAGGTGTTGGTGATAAATAACATTCAATTGGCAATCCCAAAGTAGGGAAGGGCTTGGAAATCACTACCCCTAAGTGGCATCCTCCTCAATAGTCATCATATGATCCCGACAGGGTCTTTGGTGTTCAGAATCTTGTGGAAGGCATGGGAATTAAACAAACACAATGCTCAGTTCAAAACTAATAATGTAACCCTTAAAACAATAAAAATTGCCAAACTTACAACTCCATTTGGTGGAACCTGGAGCACAATAATAAGAACTTTGATACAAGGTTGTTCGGCCAAAAATTGGTCCAGAAAAGGTATAAAAGTGTTTGGGTATGTGTTGAATCATGGGAGATTGAAGATTTGGGACAGTCTTTGAGCTGAGTTCGACCTCCTTGATTCGAACTTTAGAACCTACTCGATACTACATTGGAATCTTGCAAAGATGCCACCTTTCCCAGTAGTGTGGAGAAGGATTTGGATCTTTCCAGTGACATAGGGTGGAAAGATGGCACAACCCTGGCTCATGTAAAAGCTAAGACCATTTATAGAGATCTAATGTGCATTACTCCTATTTTTTATCATGTCAATAATTGTTGGGGTCTAGCTTGGACCGATAAAGTTTGGAATAATGTTTTTTCTTGTCTGGCACAACACTATGGATCCTAAGAAAGCTTGTTTCAAGTAGCTAGTAATTTTGCAAAAAAACCCTTTTAAAACTAATCATTTGGATGTTGACATTTGCAATATCTACAGAACACCGAAATCTGTAAGGCACATAATTTTTTATTGTTTTTATGCTCAAGAAATATGGAGGTTATTCTATAATAACTTAAAAGTCTAGGATAAAAATGGAAAAATATTTTATTCAGTAATCTTAATATTAGCAAAGACTGTAAATTATTTTGTAATTGCTTAACTATAGAAGTCTTATGACACATTTGGAAAGCAAGAAATGATGACAAGTTTAAGGGGAATAGGAGGATGCTTACTGAGTCAACAAAAAGACTCATATTTGCCAATGTTGCTATGCAGGTTTCACTTTAGAGATATCAATGGTAAGGTTTACGAGGCTGGCGAGGGAAGGCACAACAACAACAAATAGAGATGAAGTATTCCTAAATGCTATGAGCGAACTTCAAAGAGAAGTGAACGAAGCAGATGGTCCCAAAGGACAAGGTCTACAGCAGCAAGCGGACCCTCAAGGGGCTGCAAAAGAGGTTATATCTAACTTGCAGCCAAGTGTTGACAACGAAACCATTCACCGGGACATGAATGATACCCAGGAGGATGGCAGAATCTAAAGTGCTAGAAGCATATATGCATGTATTCTCTCATTTTGTGTGGCTCCAACTATCTCCTTGTTTGTTGCTAGAAGCATATATGCATGTCTTTAATCAACAAGTTGATAGTCTCATTAAAATTCTTTTGTAATCAAAGGAATTGTGCTAAAATATTTGGTTGAGGGTTGTATGAGCTGGTTGTGTTTATTCCAACACTGTTGATCTGATTATGACTGTCTAACACAGTCTTGTAATATGTTATTATACTATATCTAATACAAAAAATATGTATGTGGATAAATAAAATATGGACATATAAATAGAATATGTATGTATAAATAAAATACAATTAAATAAAAAATGTATGTATATAATAAAGTACAATTATATAAATAAAATATGCATATATATAAATATAGTATGCATGTAAAAAATAATTATATAAATTATATATATATATAGAATATGTATGTATATAAATAAAATGTGTACATTGTATATATAAAAATAAAATACAATTATATAAATAAAATATATATACATATAAATAAAACATGTATGTGTATAAATAAAATATATATGTATGTATGTAAATAATATATAATTAAAATATGTATATATAAAAATAAATATATATGTATATAAATAAAATATATATATATATAAATAGAATATGTATGTATATAAATAAAATATGGATATATTGTTATATAAAATATGTATGTACGTAAATAAAATATAATTATATGCATAAAATATGGGTAAACTTTTTTCACGTGACCAATGGTGCTAGCACGACACACCCTCCAGTACCACGAGTTTGGGGAGAGACTAGGCGGGGGAAGGCACGACAACAACAAATAGAGATGAAGTATTCCTAAATGCTGAGCGAACTTCAAAGAGAAGTGAACGAAGCAGATGGTCCCAAAGGACAAGGTCTACAACAACAAGCGGACCCTCAAGGGGGTGCAAAAGAGGTTATATCTAACTTGCAGCCAAGTGTTGACAACGAAACCATTCACCGGGACATGAATGATACCCAGGAGGATGGCAGAATCTAAAGTGCTAGAAGCATATATGCATGTATTCTCTCATTTTGTGTGGCTCCAACTATCTCCTTGTTTGTTGCTAGAAGCATATATGCATGTCTTTAATCAACAAGTTGATAGTCTCATTAAAATTCTTTTGTAATCAAAGGAATTGTGCTAAAATATTTGGTTGAGGGTTGTATGAGCTGGTTGTGTTTATTCCAACACTGTTGATCTGATTATGACTACACCTAACACAGTCTTGTAATATGTTATTATACTATATCTAATACAAAAAATATGCATGTGGATAAATAAAATATGGACATATAAATAGAATATGTATGTATAAATATAATGCAATTATATAAATATAGTATGCATGTAAAAAATAATTATATAAATTATATATATATATATAGAATATGTATGTATATAAATAAAATGTGTACATTGTATATATAAAAATAAAATACAATTATATAAATAAAATATATATACATATAAATAAAACATGTATGTGTATAAATAAAATATGGATATATATAATAATGTATAAATAAAATATATATGTATGTATGTAAATAATATATAATTAAAATATGTATATATAAAAATAAATATATATGTATATAAATAAAATTTGTATATATAAATAGAATATGTATGTATATAAATAAAATATGGATATATTGTTATATAAAATATGTATGTATGTAAATAAAATATAACTATATACATAAAATATGGTTAAAATTTTTTCACATGACCGATGGCGCTAGCACGACACACCCTCCAGTACCACAGGTTTGGGGAGAGACTAGACTAGACCTCGTGACCTCTTGCCTGCAAATGCTTTAGCCAATTGAACTAGGCCCCCCACCCCAAATGCTTCTGCATTTCATGCCTTAATTAATTGATAGATTTCAAGCAACTGCGGCTCATCGTTTCCGTTTCCTGATTAATAGAAATCAAATGCAACTGCAAACAATCATTCCACCAATCAATAGAAACCAAATGCATCTGCAATTAAAATTCCTTCCATTAACATAAGTGAAATGCATCCGTGTTTCATATTTTGGCCGATTGCCAAAAATTAAATCTACTTTACAATTCCCTGTTTTGTGGATGCATAGAAACCAAGCTTGCATATATGCATTTCACCGTTTTCTAAATTGATAGACAAATAACACATCTAGATTTCACCCTCCGTCGATTGGGATAAACCAAAAGCAATTGTATTTCATCTTTAGTGAATTGATAGAATTAAAATCTATTTGCATTCATCAGTTGTGAATTGAGAGAAATCAAACCCGTTTGCATTTCATTGTTGCTCGTTTAAAAAAAATCTAAAGCATCTGCATTCATCATTTCGCCATTACTGGAAAATTTTAACCAATTTCAAACCCATTCTCACCTGAGTAACACTCTTGGAAGCAACGTCGCTAAAAGAGAACCTGGTCTCAGGATGCCCTAGCCATGTTAACGAGTGTGCACTTTCCTGCCTGATACATAATAATGTTCTTTTGCACATAATAGCTTTTATCCGGTGACCTTCCTCGCATCAAATTAAACCATTAAACTGGCTCGAATACATAATAATGTTCTTTTGCACATAAAAATAACAGTTGTCCTCTGAACCAGAAATTAAATGGAAAACTTCACAAACAGGGAAAAAAACTCATTTAGAATCGAGAAAGAAAATGACTCCTATTTACATCAAATGAAAAAAGTATCAACTACTAAATTTAGCATTCACAATCACGATTTTCAAAAATTCCACGCCATATAGTGGTACATTGATATCCTTGGCAATCTTATCATTCACCTGACGATGGACCATTAAAGTACGTAATTTTTCAAAACAAAATGTTGCTCAATTTTACTAAAAATTGATTATCTAAAAACTTTTACATGAAGTTTCAAAACCCCCTTATAAATAAAACTAAGACAGAAATCCTAGAAAGAATTCAGTAACCTTCAAACTTTGCAGTTTCTTGATTTTGTATTCACTCATAAAAGCATTGCAAAACAAAGGCTGTGTAGATGAATGGGATGAAACAGTAATACAACAATCGTTGTAAGCTAAATCCTCTGAGCTTGAGGAAATGTGTAGTTTCTTGTGTTCAAAGAGAGTTGCTAACAGTGGCTGTAATTCTTTTAATGAAAAACAGGCATCAATACAAAGTTTGTCAAGTTAGACAATGCAATTTACTTGATGGAATTAAAAACATGCGTTTAACAATCACTGAATAACGCTAAGAGCTGGATAGTTTTTGTAGCATGAGCTTTACATTCACGAAACCCTATCTTCAACCTTAGAGTGACAATTTTCGCAACATAAAGTTTGCCTTTCAACCATCCTTTCTTTACAATGTGTTTTTGATAAGTATTTATAGGCTCTTCGACAACAACCTTTAAGACTCAAATACTAATAAATGAAGTTTTAAAGAAAATCTTAATTTTATTTATTGCAAAGATAAATAAGCCCTTCAAAATGGTCTACAATAAACTTTCATCTACGTTAAATCTGTTGGATTATGAAGTCCAAAGGTCATCGAAGACTCTCCCGCCAAAACATTTGCCTCTTGGTCTTCCTTATCCATTATGGATATTGTATTGAATATATGTGTATTGCTGCTGATACGTGTTGTATTGAAACTTCATACAGAGATAATATAATTTTCCCCTGCTCCTGTGGATGTAGCCAATTTATGGTGAACCATGTAAATCGACTTGTCTTATGTGATTGCATATAGTTTGCTGTTCTCTTTTTCTTTTGCTTCTGCTGTTCCATAGTTTTAACAATTGGTATCAGAGCTCGGTGAAGGAGCTGATTGGGGAATTCGTGACAAATTTCCGAAGAGATGGAAGAAGCGGACAAATGGAGAATAGAGAAATTCTCAGGGCAGAACTTTGGGCTATGGAAGCTTCAAACGCATGCCCTGCTGATTCAAAAAGATC